>JAJIBD010007774.1:0-92500 GCA_021461705.1 Cryptotis parvus | reverse complement strand
CATGGGGGCTGCCGTTTCCACATCCGGACTTCTTTCCGTCACAACTCCACCCAGTAGACCAGACTATCACAGCCTGGCTCGGTGGCCGCTAGCGGCCGCGTGGTTCATCAGTAATTGCTTTGATTTAGAGGTGACTACGACTACAAAGAGTATGCCACCCGCACGGCAATCCTGGCATCTGCTCATGTAGTATTTGATATGCCAAATACCAGTAACATTTAGGTCATTGCCATGATCTAATATAATTCTTGAGGCTCTTTATGTTCCTGGAGCAAGCGGATGCCTTTGGGTTCTACTAGGCATGAGACAGGACATATGGAGATATTACTGGTGCCCGCTCTAGCAAATAGATGATCAATGGGAAGATAGTGATAGTGATAGTGGACTTTTTCATCATGTAAGAATGTGTAATTATTTTCATCTGAATATGCAAAAGGGTATCACTTGTATCACTTGTCTTCCCGTTGATTATGGATTTGCTCGAGCTGGCACCAGTAATATTTCCATATGTCCTGTCACATGCTAGCGTAACCCAAGGCCATCTGCTTGCTCCAGGAACATAAAGAGGATTGTTGGAGACAGTTTTGATTGTCGTGGATTGGGAGTGTTGCTGACTCTCCCTGTGCTTAGAAAAGTGTTTACAATAAGAAAAAGAGTAATTGATCCCAAATGTCTATGACACAAAGGTGATAAAGCAAAGTAAGTGTTTTAATAAACCAGATATTTTTGATCATCTTTTATATCAATCCTTGTTTTTTTCCCTTTTCCCTGAAGTAGATGGTCCTGGGCACGCATTGATGTGTTTACTATTATTGCATGTACTACTAATGTAAGAATTCAGAGAAGTTAAATTCTTCATTGTTCCAATAAAATTTTTCACAAGCAATGCATGTAACTCTACATTTTTTCACATCTTCTTCAGGGCATGATATTGTCAGTGTACTTTTTGTGTAAAATTCTCCTTTTTCTTCACAGAGTCTGCTGGGAATCTTAATATAATAATAAAATGTTAATATACCTTTAACATTTTATGTAGCTTGTCAAATGCATTCTGTTTATGTTTAGAGGGAAAGGAAATGACTTCTTATAAGTGTGTTTCAACAGGACCCTTAATTGTAATCCAACCTGCTGGCTAGAGATTCCTTCCTGTAGTTGAACTTCCGAGTTCGAGTTAAAGTTCTATTGGCTACCATAGACTTTTCCTTTACCCTGACACAAGCAAAGAGTTGCAACTTTACTTGCATAAAAGTCTATCTACTTTTCTGTAACATCACTGCTAATTCCTTTGCCTGGGTTTTGATTTGTGAAATTTCAGTAACAGCATTTTTTAAGTTTTCTTGTCTACAATTCTATTTTCCTCCAGTCTGCTATCCACACACAGCATAGAATAATCTTTCTAAAATACTCTTCTTAAACTAATTTACTGCTTCCTTCTTACCCCCACCCAACCAAAAGCTCAAGCACCATAGCATAGTCAGAAAGCTACTTGCTTTTCTACCTTCTGACTGACCTTTTTTTTCTTCCTGCATTCTGCCCAGCTCTGGATTTATTCCTGGCTCTCCATTCAGGGATCCCTCCTGGAGGGCCTCAGGGGACTATATGGGGTGCTGAGGATCAAACCCAGGTTGGTCACTTACAAGGTAAGTGCTGTACTATCCCCCAACTCCTTTCTTACACAAGCTATCTCATATTATAGACAAATAGCTTTGACTCTGTAAAGTTGTATTTTCCATCGTTTCTCCCTACTATCATGCTGTTCCCTAGTGCTATGCTGTTCTCAGCAAATTTTTCCAACTATTGTCCCTCATTCTTTGAATTTCCAGATAGATGCCCTTCCATTAGAATGGCTTTCTTCACCCTCTCCCTTCCCCAAGAGGGTTTTGGTCCTGTTTTCTATCACCCTGATCAATTTTATACCTTCCTTGATCATGTTTCATTATTGCCATCTCTTTCCACTTAAGACTTCAAATTTATTAGGATAAAGATTGCCTTTTATTTATTGTCACACTTTTCATTACAGTACCATAATAGAAGTTTATTAAATGATTGACTATCATCAGGGATTGGAGAGACAATACAGTGGCTAAGGCACTTGATTGGCTCACACCAACAAGTTCAGTGTCTTCCATTTCTTTGTGGTCAACCCTGCTAGAAGTGAGCCCTGAATGCAGATCCAGGAGTAAGTTCCTAGCACAGCGAGATGTGGTCAAAAAGCAAACAAAAAATACAAATTAAAAGTAGACAATAATGGTATGAAGCATCTTTACTGAAGTATCTCAAATGTCCCAAGACATGCACATGTTGAATTGTGCATGGACCCTGTGTTTCCTCTTGAAATGACAGCATGGTCCAGAAGATCTCCTCCTCTTATCTACAGGAGTCTTCAAGATCCAACCTGCCATGCTCCAAATCACTCATGTACCATAGATTCACCATATTATGGAGTGTGTTTTTCCTAAGGTATTTTCTTTAATTTTAAAGCTCACATGCAACTTAAAGGAAATGTAAACCACATGTTTGACATTCGTTTACACTTAGCTGTGTTTTTTTTTCTCCAAGAAACAAAGAAACATGTAAATTCATATCCAAATGCCTTTGGGGGTCCTTTAATAAACAACTTTCAAGTCATTTTTCTTTCCATGGAATTATTACCAAAAAATGCCTTTGAATAATAGAAATTCATGGCTCAATCCCAGTCTGTATGAAAGCAGCATTTCCAACCTAAAATATCCCTCTCCATGAATATTGAATTTCAACATTCAAATCACTTTTGTTCTTTTATTTTCTGATAGAGATAGAAGTAGAGAGTACTGACTTTATTTATCTTTGCTTTGCTCAAGGAAAGGATTCTATATTTAGTTTCAGAACATCTCGGTTCTATCCTTGACTTATACAAGTAGATGGAATGACATTCATTCTCTGCCTGCTGCGAAACATTGGTGGGGGCATAGATTGGCATGAATGTAAGTTAGCAGACTCAGGAAAGAACATTGCTCTGGTCTGTTAGTGGAAGGATGAATTACCATATTCTCTTCAGAGGGAAATTTGGTAATGTCTACAGGAATTTTAAAAAATTACGCATGTTGAGCAGTAGACAGTAGGTATGGCCTTTGCCCTGTAAATGGGTGACTTAGGTCTAATCCTGGCACCAGAATGGTCCCAGGAGTCCTGCCAGGAGTGGGCCCCGAGTACAGAGCCAGGAGTTAATCTTGAGCATTGCCAAGTGTGGCTCCAAAAACAAATTTAAAAATTACTTACTTTTTCTTGACTTAAATGAAACTACTATATATCGGTTCTAAGGATATTTTCACACAGAGTCATAAGTCATAGATTTCACACATACGGATAAGAATGTTCATTGTGCTAGATCTCTTAATCACTAAGAAAATGTAATCTCAATTAAAATAGTTGGAAACAAGCTAATTAGACAGGATACTAAAAATCACTGAAAAATATATGGATATGCATATTGATATAGAAAGAGCACTAAGATAGGGGATCAATGAATTGAAGGAAGGGAGTAATATGGAGGAGGAAACAAAATGGAAAAGGAAGTATAAATACTCTATTAGTCACTATAAAATCTATTAGTCATTCTATTAGTCACTATTAGTGACTCTATTAGTAACTTTTCCTTGGTAAGAGATGCAAGAAATTACGTAAGTGATTTTAAGTGATTTGGGGGTCAAAACTTATATGCTATTATTAATTACACTTGGGTTTTCAGCTATTTCCATACTTAGAGAATGGGCTCATGAAAATATTTATTTTCTCTTCACACTATACAAACTTGCATACATATGTACTCTGATTCTTTTTTCTTTTGCACACATAGACAAGATACTTAAAATAATGTGTAAGGGGAAAAAGGCAGGGGGAAGTAATAAGAAGCACAAAGTTTAGAGCAAACAGATAAGGGATACCTTTTTAGTTAAGTCCTTATTCTAGCCATGTAACTATGGATTAATTGAACTTCCTTAGCCTCATTTATCCTAACTAAAGTTAGGTGGCAATAGTATACTTTTCTTTTTAGCTTTTGGGGGTCACACCTGGCGATGCTCAGAGGTTACTGCCAGTTCTGCACTTAGGAATTTCTCCTGGCAGTGCTCAGGGGACCATATAGGATGCTGGGGACCAAACCCAAGTCGGCCACATGCAAGGCAAATGCCCTACCCGCTGTACTATTGCTCCAGCCCCCAATAGTATAGTTGCAAAGTCTACTATAAAAGTATATTATTTTAATGTCTGTTAGAAAATATATAATGCAAAGAACTAAGTGTATTTTCCATCATGATAATGTAGCACTTTAAATTTTGTTTATAGGCATTGCTTTTGTTTTTATTGAAGTAACATGCCTAATACCTTTACATTTCTTTATCTGTGTAAGACTAGCTTGTTCAAAATAACTCAAGCTTCACCTTGATTCTGTCACATTTTAGGTAACAAACAGCAACAGAACAGTGTAATAGTGGGTTAGATCTAGCTAGTTCTGATTAGATCTAGTCCTAATAAACAACAAATTCAAACTATTTGGGGTGAGTAAGACAACTGTGCCAATAAGTTTCGCTTTAGTATGATCTCTGTCTGTAATTATAAGGCCCTGGATATACATTTATGGTTCAAGGGAAGCCTCTTAGAACTCCTTTCTGAGGCTTGGCTTCTTAATCAACTCAGCATTTAGCTTTCCATTCTTATAAAAAAAAAAAAGCTCCTATTCTAAGTTCATGCTTTAAAATCTCCAGTCCTTATTTTGGTGTCCCTAGCTAAGTATCCTTCACTGGGTCTAAAAGACAGAACACCCCTGAAATGGACTCTTCCAGAGTTTAAAAAAGTTAAAGTGCACTCCTGACCCAAAACCATTTCTTAACTCTGAAAAGAAATTGTTCCTGGAAGTGCTTCAGGGTAAAGATTTGGAGGAGCAGCTTTCCATTTTGACTTGAATTGCAAACTCACATTAAAAAACATTAAGGATAATAAACTGGAAATTCAATTACCAGGATTGAAGCCAGAACATCGCACTCTCGATTTGGATTTGCATCTTAACTTATAGCTTGTTCTTGCCAATATTACTTACAATTCAGACCTTTGCTCATGGTATAAAAGGCACTTAGTGCACAGATGATTTCCCACCAAGTGCTTTTTGATGGACCTGCCCAAATGTCTATCTGGGTATGAGTTTAAATTAAAAAATTTAAAATATTCCTCTCTTTTATTTTTGTATTTTCACTATTGTACTTTGGGAACCCAAAAAAACCTGATTCTCAATAATAATGTTTCCTGACAAGTTCCACTTGTGGTTTCTCTTGGATTTCCAATCTAATTTATTACAAGAAATTCATGTTGAGTTGTTAGACACATGGCCCACGAAGATGATTCCTAATGTGTGTGGGGGGGCAGTGGGGGGTGTGGGGGGGCTTGGGGATGGGCAAATGAGAGAGTATAACCTCACCAAAGAAAGAAGCTCTAAGAGCATGAATCTTTGACTTGCCTTGATTTTTTTCAAGGCAACTCAAGTATCCAGAAGAGGTTTTTCATGAATCTGGACAAAGGACCCTCAAAAAGAATCTTCCCACTTCTAATTTTAAAGAATATCTTGACAAAGCCATGAAGGAAATAGGCAAGTGCTCCCTAAGTATAACTTCAAGAGTTGTCATTATCCACTATGTGATGACTAAAGACAAGTTACTTAGATTTGTTGTACCTCTATTCTCTTACCTGGAAACTCAGAATGAAAATAAAAGTCCCTGTCTTTTAGGGTTGTGTACTGATTTGAAGAGAGAAAAATGCAAGCACAGAATTTTAAACAGTGTTTGGCACTAGAAGATCCTCAATAAATATTAATTCTTATATTATGAAGTGTGACTCAAACGAGTTGCAGGAATAATTAAGTAGTTACGCTTGATGTGGAGAAAACAGTGGTCCCCACCCCTTGGATGTCTCCCAAAATTTTGGCGTCTATTATTATTATAAGTGTGAATCTCAATTTTGGATGCACATTCCTATCACCTGGTGACAAAATATATTTTCAATTTTAAAAAAACTTGACTCTCATACAAAATAAACACTTTCAAAGATTTATTTGATTTACTTAATAAGGGAACCAGCAGGATTGGTGTGAGGAGAAATAGAAGGAATGAGTAAAGGTCCAAAACAGGCCAGGAATGAGGTTGTTAGTACAGACACAAACTGCTTAATGTTCAATAGGGGCAACAAAAACTGTAATCTTAAAATTGGACAGAATTATAAGTACCCCTGATGGGGAAAATGTATTTTATTTATTACTCTATCAGAATCAATAGTATTTATGTGAAACTTAGCAATGGCTGTCAAACTTGGGCATTTATAAAAATCCCAGAGAACCTACTAAATGATAGAAACCCAAGCTCGGTACTAATTTAATAAACCAGGGTGTTTCTATTATTTTTATATAGTGTTCAAGGTAATTATGTTATAAAGAATGTTTGAGAACCATTGTTCTTCAAGAGTTGTGAAATGGCCTAATCGCTTAGTAAATAGTCATTCAATTAAGGGTCATTCCCTAAACGATAAAAGTGTTTGGGTGAGTCAGTTAGACAATGTTCCAGCATGACATTGAAAAACTATGTGGTTGTACTTTAACTTATTTTAAGTTCTGAATGTTTTTTCTTAATTATGGGAATTTAAAAGAATTCCTATATAGCTCTGCTCTCAGATAAAGATCTAAGGTGTGATTTGGGAATGAGGGCTATAAAATCTATCCAGGGAATTCTAATTTTGGAGTAAAGGTTGAGATACACTGGTCTTTCAGTTTGCCTCATTCGTTGACTACATTTTACATTTTATACAGTGTCAAGGACATACATGATGTGTATTCAATATAATATTCTGAATAAAAATTAACTTCTACAAGCACAGGAGCTGAAGAGATAGTGCAACAGTTAGGGCACTTGCCTTGTACATGACCAGCCTGGGTTTAATATCCAGCATCTCATATATTCCTGAGAAGCTCCAGGGATAATTTCAAGTGCAGAGCCAGGAATAAGCCCTGAGGTGCTGGGTGTGGCCCCCAAACTAAAATTTAAAAAGTTCTATGAGTGCAGACCAGCTTGAATTACCCCTGTTGCAATAGACAAAGGTTCAAGCTGCTCAAACCTTGATAGAAGTGGGAACCTCCATGAGGAATAGTTATTCCTTCTAGTTTTAGGAAGATAGCAAACATTTCTCCAGTTAACATGCCTTCATGTTTACTACACTCTACACACTGCTGTACCAATTACAGGTTTTTTGGATGTGACAATCTCCTCCTTCCCACCTCTGTTTTAAATAAATTCTCCCTATTGAAGATTTGCATTTTTATTTTACTTTAATCATTACTTAAGAGAATCTTAATCACAAGATAAACATAATTCTTTTTGGCTTCAACCCTCACAAGCTTAAAGGCTATTGGGACAACTCACCAGTTCTCAGCTGCAAGATTCCCGTGTTTTTCCCTGAAGATGGAGTTCCCAGTTTGGGATTAGTGCTGGCCACAAGTAAGAGGTGCTTTAGGAGGTGATCTCTCTGCTGTCATTTCTTCATCACTGTGATCTGTTTCTAGGACACTTTAGTTTCCCTTTTGGTTTTGTGATGTCTATATTCCTACACTTTATACTTTTGTTTGGATATTCTGTATCAAGGGAGAAAAAGTATCTTTACTACACATCAATGGAGCTGGTGGGGGTGGGGGAGGGATTCTGCTTGATGTGAAAAAATAATGCCAGCAAGTTCTGGTGTTCAAGATGAGACTCTGAATGCTGAATGTAGGTAAAGGGATATACCTAATAAACATTCAGAATCTCTATTCCAAACTATAGGACCCAAAAGGGAAGGAGAGAGAGAAAGAGAGAGGGAGAGATAGAGAGACAGAGAGAGAGACAGAGACAGAGAGAGCCATGAAAGTAATAACCAAAATAAGAAATCTATGATTACAGAAATACTGAAGAAGTTTCTGAATGTACAGGCTCTGGAATATAGTTCAGGCTACTTTTCTGTGACCCAAAAATGAAAATTCACTGAATTAACTCTTTAACTCTTCCCCAATTATTTAATAAAAGGGTGAAGAAATTTTGGATTATTATGTGTGCAAGTCTCAAGATCAATCAGATATGCTTGTCACCATTGCACACATTGAGTACAATAAATAACTTGCTCAGTTAAAAAAGGCCAGAACAAAAACTTGAACCCACAGATGATTTCAAAGTTCTCTTACTTATTTTCAGAGGCATAGTAGCATAAGAAAGGAAGATAATTGTAGGATATGAATAATAATGAATAGTTTATGGCATAAAGTGAATGAGGGAACAAAATAAAGGGGAATTTAGATAGATTTTATTCTGTGTTGCTTTTCCAACCAAAAAAAGGATTGTGTATACCAATAATCCTTTGGCATTCTAATAACTTTGACCTCTAAACCTACAGTCTTCTAAATCATTTTTCGTTTGTCAAAGAAAAGAATGTCCCATTTATGAGGCAGAGAATAATTCCCAGGTGGCCTTGTAAAATGTTAAGTGTTGACTTCATAGTATTTGCTGTTATTTATACATATGCATGTACACATTTGTACAGAAATAAATACACACTGTACACATGGGCATCTGTGCTGAAGTATGTAGCCAAGTGTCAGCACATTATCAGATTTAAATTAGTTGCCTGAATTTATTAATAGCCCTGGTTTTCCAGTTTCTAAAATAAAAGCTCCCAGAACAGCTGGACTGAAATCTGAAACAGAATGGAAGACTACAACCCTGTAAGCAGTAGTAGTCTGTCTATAATTGCTAAATAAGGTTTGAGGCTTCATAGATTTGTGGAGATGACTATAAAAGAGCCCTTGAAATGCTAAGTGCTTTTTATAAGCAAACTTAATCTCCAACAAGAGAAGGGATTGATTATGTCTTATCAATCATGGAATTTTTAAAACCTTCCTGACATTCCATTAAAGTTGAAAGCAGAGTTGAACACAGGAACAGACAGGTCTACATTGGCTAAAGGTCTTCATGGGGTGGGGGACAAAAGATATACCTCCTTTTCTTGTCATCAATGGAACCCTTCCGATAAGACTTTGGATTTTCATGATTAAATAATTCCTTTCACAGTACCTTAGGGCAAATTTTCCATTTCCTGCCTTTTCCCTTCAATCACCATTTCTGTCTGTACCTGTGCCATAGACTCTTTCTTCATTGATTTCTCAACATATTCTACATTGTGCTTCTCTGCCATTGAGTTTATTTTGTTTTGTTGCCTCAGCCTACATGATCTTCTTCCTTCTACCTGGAAAGCTCTACTTACTCTTCAAAGCTTATCTTATCTGAAGCCCCCTCATGACATTGTGATAATTTCCTCCAACACCTCTCTCCTAAGTAGAATCAATCATATTTCATTACTCTTTCCATCATATATTATTTTTGTTTTTTTAAATAGATTTTTAAAAAATGGAATCACCATGAAATACAAAGATATTAATGATGGAGTTTTAGGCATATGTTGATCCAACTCCAGTCCCTCACAAGTGCCCACTACTTTCCACCAATGTCCCGAGGTTTCCCTCTTAACCCCCCAGCCTGCCTCCGTAGCAGGCATTTTCCCCCTCCCCCATTGTCCTAGTATTCCTTCTCTAATTTATGCCCTCATCCCTGCCCCAGAGCCATTTTTCCTACTGGAAAACAGATATACTGTTCTTAGTTTCTATTGCCCTTGGGTATTGACATTCTCCTATGAATTTTCTTTGTAACTCATATATGAGAGAGAGTTCTGAGTCTGTACCTCTCCCTCTGATTTTTCTTAACACAATATCTCTCCATTGACTTTGTCTTTTCTTCTGATTGAGTAGTAGTCTACTGTGTATATGCACCATAGTGTCTTAATCCAGTCATCTGCCCATCCATTGCAGTTTGTTTCTTCTTTATTACATCCTTTCATGATTACTTATCTGGTTCCTTATCTATTCTTTTCTTGAGTGGCACCTCCTACCAGTAGTCTTGTGATTTTTGAGTGTGATTTTGGGAGCAGCAGCACGGTTTTTTCTAGGGAGCTCTGTGAGAAAATCAAAAGACAGATTCTTCTCATTTACTAAATAAGGGGTCGATTTTATCAACAAATATAACAATTATAGACCTTATTCCCATGATCTGATGGAATGGTTTGAGGCTCTTTATGTTCCTGGAGCTAGCAGATGCCCTTGGGCTACACTAGCATGTGACAGAATGTATGGAGATGTTACTGATGCCCGCTCGAGCAAATCGATGGCCAACGGGAAGGCAAGTGAAAAATTCTCAGTAGATTCATATAAACATTAACATTTCAGAAAGCTATGGATAGAGAACAGGAGGAATGTGAGCTTTTGTTCCTCCAAATACTTAGCAGTTTGCTTATCGTTTTAAGAAATAGGGGCCGGAGTGATAGTACAGCAGGCCAGGGTTTTCCCTTGCATGCGGCCAGCCTAGGTTTGATCCCCTGGCATTTCATATGGTCCCCTGAGCACTGCCAGGAGTAATTCCTGAGTGCAGAACTAGGAATAATCCATGATTTCTGCTGGGTGTGGTCCAAAAAAGAAAAAAAATTAGATTTAATGAATCACATGCCAAGTACTGAATGTAGAGCCAGAATAGTGTTTGTGTTAGATAACTACAAATGTGACTGAGTCACAGAGATATGGTTGGGAAAGATCAAGACCATTGAAAACCTTGAAAAGGTATTCTGATCAAGTCTGAGAAATGTAAGACTTGAAATGCTTGAAAAGAAATTAGATTTTTCGGGGACATATTGGAGCACACACACACACACACACACACACACACACACACACACACACATATATATATATATATATATATAGGAGAGAGAGAGAGAGAGATATCATGTGTCTGCTGGCCCCAATAAACTTAATCATATAAACTGAGTTTATTTACATAGGACTACCATTTTACTTTTTCAATGTTTTATGTGGCCTCTGTTTGGAATTTCTGGTAGGCTCTGATAAATTTGGAATTCACTTTGTATGGACTAGTGAAATATTATGTTGCCTTGTATAATGAATTGACTATTGGACATCTTTTTTAAGTTCTCTTTTAACATTTTCTTTACAGAAAATTTACAAGGAGAAATTTGCAGAGGAGAAATCTTCAGCTTATTCATTTTCTACATTTTTGTCTTGAGATGCAGTTGGTAGTTGTTGGTTATACTGTATAGCTTGCAACTAAGAGGGTCTCAAAGCATGGCAGCATGGTATACGCTTGATAAGTCTCTGATTGACCTGAGGCCAAAGGGAATCTAACATAGTAGGGATATTTAATTGGGCATGATTTTGGTTCAGCCAGTAGCTGAACTCATTTGCGCCTTTCATTTACCTGCTCTGAGCCTCAAAATTCTCTCCACTAGCCATTAGGTGATAGTATCCTGTGGAGAATTAATCTGTAAGTATAGAAATAGTTGAGTAGAGGTGAGATGCCATTTAATTTTAGAGGAACTTTCATATCCTCTTTTCCTAGAAGATTGGAGAAAGTTATTATCTAAGGATAACTAAGAGAAAAGTAATTCCCGAGGTCACAGAATGGATATGAAGTCTTTTAATTTTTTTTATCTTGAGACCACATATGGTGGTACTCAGAGTTGATTTCTGGCTATGTGCTCAGAACTTACTAATCCGAGCAGTGCTCAGAAGACCATATGCAGTGCTGGGGATCAATCTGGATTGTTTATGTTACAAGGGGAGCACTTAACCCCTTATACCAGCTCTCTAGTCTACAAAAAAATGAAAACAATGTTTGTCTCTATTCTTTTTCATTCTGTACTCAAGTCTCAGGTGATGTAGCCTTAAAAATTGTGAAAGTTGATTTGAGAAATGTAATTAAACTATAACCGCCACAACAAAATAAATGAACATGTGTTGAACTCTTAAAATATTATTAACAATAGATTATTTTTTAAAAAATTCCTTATATTTTATAGAATTCTTCCAAGCCACTCAAATGCCAGCACATGAACTGATGACATTGTTAATGAACTCCTTTTTGGGAACTAGTGGCAAAAGCTCAGGGTGAAACCAGCTTACTGAAACTCTACCAACATTCTAGTCAAAACCTGTATCCTAGGTTCCCCAGGCCGGCTCTTTAACTGAGAGGTAAAGCAATGTTCATTTTGCTGTCCTGCATAGCTGATAAAAGCTGTCTTCTCCCTGAAATATGTTTATATTTATGAATTTTATGTTTACATGTTTCTGAATGCTGTATATTTATACACGCCCCATATACGATGCTTAATGATTTCCTGAAGCCTGAATATAAATAATGATAATTAGAGTTGGACAGTGTGCTTTGGCAGGTTGGAAATATTATAATACCCAATATTAAAAGTCCAAATGCTTCTTGTGATAAGCAGCCTTCACTTATCCAACGTCAGGCCTTGTGATTAACTGGAAACTGGCAGGTATTAATCATCTGGCACATCCTGTAAATTTCTTTGTTGATGGAGCCCCGGCAGGCTCTGAGGCCAGCTTATGTCTACAACAGGTTTGAGTTTGGAAACAGATTCAAAGCCCAGTTCTCTTCCTCTTCAGTCCACATCTGCTTTCTAGTTCCTGACAACCCCAATTGCATGCATTTCAAACTTCATTTCCATCTCAATGAGGTTATGTCCAATGTGATTGTACCTTCCTCTGGCAGGACCCATCCACCAACCTTGCTCTTTTATCTCCCCCTTGGCCTTTTACATGGATGAACTTGTAGCTCCTTATGATCTGCTAAACATTAATATTCACTAACTTCCTCCAGGGAGCTATGCTTCACTGAGCACATTTTCCCCTGAAAGGAGTTGTTTAATATAAACATTTGGTTAATATTCTGTACATTTGAAAGTATTTTATCAGCATCGGTGTAGGACCAAAAGTCATTTAAATTCAATGGGAACTGATTATGCACCAAGAATCAGTCCTTTCCAAAAGACTGTGTTTCCCCTTGCCACTATAATGTATACATTATGAAACTCACTTACACGGTTGATGGGAACACTTTGTGGACAAACCAGCAGCCCTACATTTTATCTGACTGAGTATTCATCAGTTCTAATGCTGGTGTTAAATGGGGAGAAAATATTATACAATATTGCTTTAAAAACTGTCTAAATATAATTATCACCATCTTTGGAGTGATAATAATTATCATAACAAGAGCTCATCAGAGGAAAAATACAGTTGATGAGACTCTTCTACTCCCAAGTTCCTACCCCTTTGCAGAAGGAAATGATTCTCCCCCTTTTTTTTTTTCTCCTAAAAAGCTCTAGCTCCCTGAACTCTTCCTCCGGTCCCTTTCCATTTCTTTTTAAACATGTGTGGCTGTGAAACTAATTATCCTAAAGAGTTTCTAGGTAGACAGTGTAATCGGTTTCAAGAAATGCTTAAATAGATTAATGGAAAAGGCATCCCTATATGATTTCAGAGATTTATTTATATTAAATTCCAAACTCTGGGCTAAAATCTTAATAAAAACAAAGTATCGGTACTTTCTATTGGACACTGATTTTTTAAGGTTTTTATTTATTTAAGTTTTTAGAAATTGAAGCTACTGAATAGAGACAGAGAGAGAGATTAACAAATAAAAATCTATGCAGCCATCATCTAAGTCAGGCACCAATTTTTTACCTTTTTTGGAAACAACTATCCAGTCTCATAGAGTTGAGTTTTTCTTCCAGTGTAACTGGATTCTCATTTTCGTGGTTGCCTAGCATTCTGATCACAAATGAATTTATCCATTTTGGTATTGCTAGACATTTGAAAATTTTCTATTTGGAGATATTAAAAACAATGTTGCCATTAGCATACATGTAGAATTGTATTTCTGGAACACAGGGTTTAGATTATGATTGCTAGGTCATAACATTTGCATTTCTCAATTTATTTGATAATGCCTAGCTGTTTCCAATGTGGTTTCCAGTTTACATTGCGACTGGCAGCATATGTGAATTTCAGATCCCCACATCTTTATCAATATTTAATACTGCCAAATGTGAGCCACTCTGACTTCTCAGTAGTGATTTCTTGCTATACTTTGTATTTGTGTTTCTCTGATTAGGAATTAGAATGAACACGTTTTGATTTTTTTTAATTATTTTTATTTTGGAATGTTTTGTGAAATGGTCTGTGCCTTTGTGTTTAATGTATTGTCTGTAATTTTCTGATGTTATGATTTCCTGATAAAGAAGTAAAAAGTCCTCTTATGGGGGTTTAAGTAGAACGTAATAGAGAGATGAACTGGAGCTTTGACATCATCACAATAAAGTCAACAAATTAGTGTAGATTGCTTATATTAGTGTCAATCATTGCTGTTGTTATTGGGTCACAACCCTGTTGCTCAGAACTTACTCCTTGCTCTCCATGGAGGAATCACTCCTGATGGTTGTGGGACTATATGAGGTGACACAGGAATCAAACCCAGGTTGCCACATGCAAGGCAAGCACTCTACCCACTGTACTGTATTCCCAGACTCTGGAGTCTACTTTTAAAAAATATCCTTATGGGTTTCTACAGTAAGGAAAATATAATGGATCATTTAAAAAAATAGATGATGAGGGCTATATATTTCAGCAAAGAATCCTTTCTCTCTCTCTTTTTTTTTGATATTATTTTAAATTTTGGAAGGACTCCGGCTCCTTTAAGGATCATTTAGATTGCTGCTGCAGGATTTAATAATGCATACCCTAGGGTTGCAGAAAAAAGAATTTCTTCTTTCAGTGAAAAGCCAATTTAGTCACAGGACCCTGGAAAAATACCAAAAAGTAATCTCTTGAACACTGAAAAACATTCATTAGTGTTCTGACAGCGCATATAGTTTCAACCTAATTGGCAACGTAATCACATACATGACTATTAGTTTGAGTCAGACCATGAAATAGCCAACCTAGAATTCTTTAAGGAGAGTCTAGACTAGAACGTGCCCAACTTGTCCTCAAGATAATGCTCCAAAGGATCTGGACACCTTCAAACTCTAACGCTCATTCAGGATCTGCCTCTTTGCATTCAACTTGATTTCCTTGTGGTCTCTTTGTTCTGCTTGTTAGTTTCAGAATTTATCATTTTTCTCCCCAAATCTCCACTTTCAGTTTCCTAGGACAAGGCAAAGTGACTCTAGTTGCCTCCCAAGGAATGCATCTCTCTGGCTACAAATCTTCTCTAAATAACCTTATAGGATATTAGTCTATTTTAGACTAATATTTGGGGGAAAGAATTTGTAAAATTCCTGGGCAAGTGACTTGTATGTAAGAACCCCTTGCAGGTGTATTTGCTTAGAGACTATGGCTATATCATGTTTCAGTGTCAGACTCAGATCAGGGTCTCCTTAGACAACTCAGGCTCAGTGGAATGTGGGACTGACATTCTCTCACCCTTTTGTGATAAAAACTCTGACAGGAAGCTGTTTATATGACAATCACCAGAACTCATAAGCAATTCCTTCTGCCATGGAATCCAAAGAATTAGCACACACTTTGGACTTGGACATGCAGGACAGTCCCTCCCGCCTATTCCTCATCATCAGCCAAGACACATTTGGAAAAGCAGAGACTATCGACAGGGTTTTGGGAAATTTGTTAGTTTGTTTTGGTGCCACAACTAGGGAAGCTCAGGACCTACTTCTGTCTCTGCCCTCATAAATCACTCCTGCAGCACTTGGGAGATCATATGGGGTGCCGGGTTCAAACCTGGCTCAGCTATGTGCAAAGCACATACCTTACCTTGTGTACTATATCTCCATACTTAGACAATAAAGAGTTTTAAATTCACCCCTTGATTCGTCCATGGAGAGTGGTGCTTGGCATTTCTTCACTGTAACTTTTTCTACATTATTTCTGTGAGACCTTCTCATTGACCTAGTTTTACTTCCAACTTTTTAGGAATGTTCATCCCTGAATGCATTAGATACAATTAAGATTGGTGTCTCCAAAAGCTTTTAAATTTATTTGCCGATATATTTTCCCAATGTTATATACCCAAGAGATAGCTCTGCAATTAGAAATACAGCTCCCGTGCATCTGACATCTATAGATTAAACAATTTTGGTTTAATAGTGATGAGAACACTGGAGACATGCATCTATTTTAGTGTTTTTAAGAGAAGTGTTTTAGTGTTGCCCCTGTGTTCATCTTAGTGTTAAATTCTCTCCTTGCTCAGCCCCTAAGAGTAATTACACTTTATTGTCTATATCAACATAGTTTGTCACAAAAATGGTTGGATGGGGAAGGAAATGATGGGACGCTAGTTGTGTGAGAGAGAATTAAGGCCTTTTTTCTTCAGAATTCATAGCTTCATCGCAAGATAAACCAAGTTAAAGAGTTGGAAGAAATAATAACTTCAGTAAGAGTCAGGAGCATTTGCTTTCTACTTTGTGTGATCTCCTCGGCCTTCAAATCAGGCAGAACAGTACACACTGTGGTCCAGAGAGTCTCTCTGTTTGAAAAATGTCTTTAACTCCAGCAATTTGTGACTTTCTCTGTCTTGCTCTTCTATTAACATTTTAATTTAGTTTCATATGGCACAGTCCAGCAGATGAATTTGCTTTATTGCTTGTTTATTGTGTGAGAGACAGACAAGGGGGGCATTTTTATGATGTGAAAAAATGCCAGGAAGATGTGAAAATGAGGTAACATCTTTTTGCCAAACCCTAAGGAATTGGAAAGCAGAGATGGCTCTGATAATAAACCCCAAATGTACCATTATGAAAATGTTCAGGAGACTTGCTCTAATGGAAGTGAGAACTTCTGAAGGTCCACAGACTCAGCTATGGACTTCAACTTCTGTCTGACTCCATAGAAAGATGTCTAATCCTTTCTCTTCTGGAGTCAGCTTTTTTTTCAGTGGATTTTGAGTGGTCTTTGGAATGTAGGCATCTACTGCTTTAGGCAGCAAATATTGAGTTAGTCTGTCCATATCATCTGAAAGAATGGTTTGAGGCTCTTCATGTTCCTGGAGCAAGCAGATGCCCTTGGGTTACACTAGCATTGACAGGGACGAATGGAGACATTACTGATGTCCACTCAAGCGAATCGATGAACAACGGGAAGACAAGTGAAGTGATCTACACCATGTTTAGAAACTGAAGCATCCCTGTTTTGTGGACCCATCATTCTAGAGAACTATAAATCCTTATGTCTGCCTGGTACTCCCTTTGGTCCCCATCTATAGATTGGGTTTGAAGGTAAATTATTGGATTTTTAGGTAGAAGAGTGATAGTTTGGGGGGTATGGGAAGCATAAAATACTATCTTTAAAAAGCTAAACTGGATATTCCTAGCACTTCCCCCTTGGCTTAATATTTGTGGAGACTTCTTAGTATAAAGTATAGCATTTATATAAAGCAGAGGTGGCAAATACTTGTTTATTTTTTAATCACTAGTTCAGATATTCATGATAGACATTACTAATCCAGCACAGAACTCTTTATGCTGAATCAAGGAATATAGTTTCAGGATCCCTCTCATTTAAATAGTATAAGCATACCCTGCCAGTTGAGCAGAAATGCAACAAAAAACACAATTGACCTTTTATTTCTGGTCCTGACTTGGTGATGTGATTTCTCTTCTTAGGTGTATTCTAATATGGCAGTTAACTGTTATCTGAAATATGGCAGCTGTCATCTGGAAAAAAAACCCACACTTTCTGCAGCCCTGTTCCACCTTCTAGCAAAGTGCAGCAAGTACAAGGGGTATTCTTTATGCAGAGAGTCTCCATTTCTTCTATGTCCTATCCCAGGCCCTCTGCTCCCTGAGTTCTTGAATGGTTGGTGAGTTCTTGAGTCTTCTCATAGCATTCACCTGGGACCTGGCATGCTCTCTCTCTCTTTTCAAAATTTACTTTTTATTGACTTACTGTGCAATAGACCATTACAAAGCTATTCATGTTTACTGTATTACAAAGGGACAGTGCTCCAATACCTATCCCCTCACCAGTGCATATTTCCCAACACTAATGTACCAATGTGCCCCATTTCCCTCTCACATACTCCCCATAACATGCCTCTATACAGGCACTTTTCTTCTCTCTCTCTCTCTCTCTCTCTCTCTCTCTCTCTCTAGCACTCTCTCTCAGACTTTCTCCTTTTTGTGTGTTGTGTTTTACAAAACAAGACACTCAAGGATTATCATGTATAACCCTTTACCTACTTTCAATACATAATTCTAATCTAACTTTACTATTTCCAACTATTATTGTCAAACCAGTTGCTTTTCTATCTTACCTCTGCTCTCACATATTTGTGGCAGATTCTAACCCTCGACAAGTCCTCCTGGCCTGTTTTGCCTGTTCCTGGACAGTAGTCTCATACTATATTTTTAATTTACCAAAAATGAGTATAGTCATTCTATATCTGTCCTTTTCTTTCTGACTAATTTTAGTCAGCATGATCTTCTCCATGTCCAAATATTTATAGGCAAATTTAGTGACATAATTTTCCTAACAGCAGCACAGTATTCTGTGGTTTAGATGTACCATAGTTTTATTATCCAGTCATCTGTTCTCAGGCATTCAGGTTGATTCCATATTGTAGCTATTGTAAATAGTGCTTCGATGAACATAGAATTGCAGATTGTGTTTCTGCTGTGTGCTTTTTGGGCCCTCAGGGTATGTTCTCAGGAGTGGTATTGCTGGGCCAAATGGGAGCTCAATTTTTAGTTTCTGGAGGAATGTCCATATTGTTTTCCAAAATGACTGCACTGTAGGCATTCCCACCAACAATAAATGAGAGCCGCTTTCTCCCGCATCTGCTCCAGCACTGGTTTTGCTTGTCATTTTGGATGTGTGCCAGTCTCTGTGGTATGGCTGTCCTATATGCAAATAATGAAAGAGAAGAAAGGTATATTAAAATCAATCCTGTTTACAACTGTGCTTCAGAATATCGAGTACCTCAGATTCAGTTTAACTAAAGATGTGAAGGATCTGTACAAAGCAAACTACAAATTGCTACTTCAGGAAATAAAAGAGAGGGCCAGAGCAATAGCACAGTGGGTAGGGTATTTGCCTTGCATGCAGCCGACCCAGGTTTGATCCCCGGCTTGGGTTCAGGTACATAGATGAAAACACAGGTTAAAAAACCCTCTGTGACATTGGAACTAACGGTATCTTCAAAGATGAAGTATCACTGACAAAGCAAGTGGAAGCGAAGATAAGCAAATGAAACTACCTGAAACTAAGAACCTTCTGCACCTCAAAAGAAATGGTGACCATGTAAGAAAGACAGTCCACAGACTGGGGAAGACTATTTACTCAGGACTCTTCTGATAAGAGGTTAATATTCAAGATATACAAGGTGCAATACTAGGTTTACTGCACCTATATAGAAGATATAGGACAACTTTTGCTTGCTGACTAACCTTTGGTTCCATAGATCTGGTAAGCAGAGTTAAGGGATGGCTTCCAAGATTCGTGCTTCCTGGTTTTCACACCCTTTTCTATTATAAATGTTTTCATGACATAGTAAAAAGTGGAGAAATTTTACAGATGCAATCAAGACTCTAAATCTGGAGTTAATCAGCTGGGACATTATCCTGGGCAGGTATAATATAATCAGCAGGGAGTTCATTCAATGAAGCATTCTTTATGAAGTCAGAAAAAAATTAATATACAGGGCCTGAAGAATCAAACATTCCTATTATAAACAGTGGACTATGTGCCGAGAGCCTGATAGAAACCCTAACGCAGAGAGAAGACCATGGCTAATTAACAGCAAGAAATCAGAGATTGCTATCATATGGCATCAAGAAAAGAAATTCTTCCTGCAACCTGAAGAAGCTGAAGAAAACAAACCATTTTTTTAAAATCTGAATCTCCAGATGAGAGTACAATTATCTGACATCTTGTCCTCAGCTTCCTGATAATCCAGTTAAAACATGTTAGACTTCTAACCCATGGTACCTGTGAGACTAATTCTCACAGGCTGAGTTTAGTCATTTAATGTATGGGTCTTATTTAATAGTAATAGAAAACTAATCCACTGGGCAGATGTAAATAGAAAACAGTATTGTCCACTTTTATAGTCCTTTTTTTGCTACATCTGAGATTCAACAGACAAAAAAATTTGTTTTGAAGGTTACATTTCCTGTAGGGTAATTGGATATATATTAATAGCAAAAGAGTAATGATGCTGAGAGAATGAAAATGATTTAGAAACCTGGTTATTTCTGGTCCAGGTGAAAATTGAAAGGAATAGAACTCATCCTTCCTCCTTTTTGTTGTACTCCCACCTTATATATACAAAGATAAAGTCAAGTGGTTGCTGCCTTAGGCAACACCCAAGAACAATGAGTGTGGAACCCAGTCTAAGAAAGAATCTGAGTATTCCTGGAGCTCTATTTCCTGAATTTTCTTATTTTCAAGTGTCAAAACTATATATCATTCCTTTATTCCCTATTAACATTTTCTCTCTAGAGTCCTCATTCCTTCTCATGAACAGAAGTCACTTTCTTCAAAGTGTTCAATTTGAATTAAATGCTATTAATCATTTACATTTGGAATCACAAGAATCTGTGTTTTCAAAGTGTCACTGTTTGTAGCAGGCAAGTTTACCACAAAGTTATTATAGGTTTTCTTTGCAGCAAATAAAATGTAACAACTTTCTCCTTTGGAGAAGACTTTTTTACTTGAATTTTTATTGGGGAATTTTACTTATTTGCTTAGAAAATGAAGACTGCAAGAATCGTAGTCACTTCATAATTGAAAGAATTAAATACATTAGGGAATACATGAGATGAAAATGCATGGGAATTTCTAAAGGCATGAAAAAGTTATGTCATGTTATGTTGTTCTTTATTTTTTAATTTTATAACAATAGTGAATGGTTCTTTTATTTGTTTTTAGGTTATTTAAATTTTTTTTTATTCTAGGCACTATGATTTACAATTTCAACAGAGTCTTTCTTTAAATCAATGAACATTAGACAGAGCGGCATCTTGAACTCCCTACAAAGCTCAATGAGCTTGGTTAAAACCAGTTTGTAATCTGGAAAGCAACTGATTCTGAAAACACTGATGCATGGAGGTGGGGAGTACAGGTATTGGGTACCTAACAGTATGCAAATGTGAAAATGTCATGGTTTCCATCAACGTTTTTCTTTTCTGGGAACTCAGAAGAATTTATTTGACTTTTTTGGTTGTGATTTTCAGCAACATTTATTTTCAGAGCTTAATCCTACATCTACTCTGGTATCACTTCTGGCAATGTTCAAGGAACACCATAGCTAAAGCTACACCATAGTTAGTGCTGGAGAATCATCTTGGGTTCGTCAGATGCAACAAATGTGCCTAGCACACTTCTCTATCTCCAGCCCAGACAAATTTAATTACATCATTAAGTTCTAGATGTATTCATGTACACATATACATGTATGATGTACCCAAAAGTGGTGTTTTACCAAAGAATCTTCTATTATACATCTATATACTTGCTTTCTGTTCAAATGATAAAAGGCTCAATTAGGGCTTATTTATAAACCTAGGGAGTTTCCTTTTCTGCTCCATGTTTTATTGTTTTTCCTGTACCATCTTTGTTTTCAGCCCTTTGGAAAAATGTCACTCTTTTCCCCGGGTCTTCAGATCACTGGACCAGAAGCATCCTTGTTCTTGTCATCAATTGTGCTTCAGTCATGCTAGTACTAAAAGTGTAAGAATATCATAATCCCAGAGAGATAGAAAGACCTTTCCAAGGAAGATGAGATACCCAGAGGCTGTGAAGGAAAAGTCTGAAAGATTTGACCAAGCTAAAATGAAAAGCTTTGGTTCAGCAAAACACCAGGAACAAATTCAAAAGATAAAATGCACACTGGAGAATCCTGTTCTCTCAACACATCTGACAGTTCACAGAGAGCAGCTATAGCCCAACTTCAAAAATGAACAAAATGGTAGGAGAACAGACAATGTGCACTCTAAGGCAATTACAGAAGAAGAAATAGGAATTCCCGATTAGGAGCAAAGGTCTGGCAATTTTAATGAAGAGTGAAGGTAAGAGCTTAGTAAAGATTCCATTTTCTTAAAGATTAAAATGCTACTTCTGCCATAAATAAAAACATTGTTGACAAGGGAATGGGAAATTTGGCATACTCCAGGGGGAAGAGAATCAATTATGGGGTATGGCTAGACTGGTAAACAATAATGGCACTTGTTTAAGTAACATCTGAATTTGTAGCCCAGAATCTGAGCAGTGCTGCAACAAGCCACAGTCACCCCTGTAGCCTGAAAGCGGCATTCAAACATAGGAAAGACAGGACCCGGCTCAGACAAAGTCAAACCAGAACACCTGAAGAATCTGCCATCAGTTCTCATCAATACACTGGCTCGGCTCTTCACATGCTACCTGTCTGAATGCAAGGTGCCCTCCCAATGGAAAACCAGCAGGATAGTTCTACTGTTCAAGAAGGGAGACATCCACGACATTGGCAACTATCGCCCCATCTGCCTGTTGTCCATCATCTACAAGCTGCTCATTCGAGTCATCCTGAACAGGATTAGCAGAACATTAGATAAAGGACAACCATGCGAGCAAGCTGGCTTCCAAAAAGAATTCAGCACAATCAATCATACTACATGGTAACCAAGACTTATTTTGGTTTACTCACTTCAAATTCTAGGGACCCGAAAGATCGCACAGTGGGTGGGGCATTTGCCTTGCACATGACTGACAAGAGTTCTGTCCCTGATACCCTACATGGCCCCCATTCCACCAGGAGTGATCTCTAAGCACAGAGTATCAGGAGTAAACCCTGAACACCACTGTGTGTTGCCCCAAATAAATATATATAAATAATAAAAAAGTAAAAACATATCTATATAGAAAAATACATGTATATATTATATAATATACATACATAAAGATATTTTATTATTTTCATTTTGCTTTTTGGGTCACACCCAGAGACAGTCAGGGGTTACTCCTGGCTCTTCGTTCAGGAATTACTCCTGGTGGAGCTTGGGGACAATATGGGATGCTGGGGATCAAACCCTTGTTGGCTGCATGCAAGGCAAACACCTTAGCTGCTCTGTTATTGCTCCGTTCCCTATAGAGAGATTTTAATAGTCTTCTATGTCTATTTGACTTAGTAGAAGGTGAAACTTGGTTCTTTCATACTTTACATATCTAGATGGTTTTCTTTTTCATTTTTCATCCTTGAAATTCATCACTAGAATATTCTGGTGTTTTCCCTGAATTTTTGGATTTTATTACATCTTTTCTTTAATTCAGTAATGCTCTCTCTCTTTATATATAAATATATATAAATATATATAAATATATACATACATACACACACATATATATATATATATACATCACTGTATCACTATATCACTGTCTTCCCGTTCATCATCAATTTGCTCCAGCGGGCACCAGTAACATCTCCATATGACCTGTCTCATGCAAGTAGAGACCAAGGGCACCTGCTTGCTCCAGGAACATAAAGAGCCTCAAACCATTCCATCAGGTCATGGGAATGAGGTCTATAATTGTTACTGGTATTTGGCATATCAAATACAACACGGGTAGCTTGCCAGGCTCTGCCGTGCAGGTAGCATACTCTTGTAGTCATCTCTAAATTCAGCATTTATTGATGAACCACGCGGCCGCAAGCAACCGCGCGAGCCAGGCTGTGATAGACTGGTCTGCTGGGTGGAGTTCTGATGAGGGGGGAAGTCCGTATGTGGAAAATGGAGGCCCCTCATGGAGTGGGGGGAGGTCGTCTGCCTTGTTGCGAGGCTCTGCTGGGGTGGTAGGCCAGGGCTAGAACCCACCATCCCTCCCGGTGCCTCGTGGAGCGGCTGGGCACAGGGAGAGCCAGTAGCAGCTCTGCCCCATGTCTGTGACATATATATAGGGTCATAATCAGAGATGCTTGGGGCTTACTCCCAGCTCTGCATTTAGGAATTACTCATCCTGACAGTACTTGGGGGACCATTTAGGATGCTGGTGACTGAATCATTGAACCCTGGTTGGCTGCATAAACCACGTGCAAGGCATACTCCCCTACTTGCTGTAGTATCATTATAACCCCAATGCTTTATTTTTCAATCTCCCTTCTGCCTGTCTTCTTGTTCCATATCCTACCAGTTACTATATGTGTTGAATATTTTTTGTTTGTTTCTGGCCACACCCATACCCCAGTAGGACTCAGGACTTATTCCTGGCTTTGTGCTCTGGGTTCACTCCTGGCAGGACTTGAGGGGCTACATACAGGGGCTAGGACCTGAGTCAGCTGTCTCCAAAGCAAGTGGCTTGCTTGCTGTACTTACTATATCTCTGGCCCTGAATTTCTTATTATCATGTATTGAATTACTTATAAAATTTATTTAGGCCTGGAATTTCTATAATAATTTTCTGTCAGAAATTTTTTGTCCCCAGAGAACACTGGGCAACATCAAATGCAAGAAACAAGCTAAAGACATCTAAAGAATATATGTCAGGAGATCTGTTAACTAGCCTTCAAAGTATAGGATGGTCTCTTTCACAACAAGAATAATCCGGTTCAAAATATCTGTGGTGCCTCGGGTATGGAGCAAGGCTGGATACTGATAGGTCTGTAATTTCAAATAATTTCAAATGTCATGGAAGAAATCCAAAATGGGAATAATATATAAGTATTTTCATCTGTAGAGATAATTTTTATACTAATGCTACTATTAGGAGAATTTAAGTGCATATGCATGAATATTTTAAGCCAAAGCCAGAGAGATGTCCTTAGATATATAGCTTATAATTTTAAATAATGAACACTGTAATAAACCTTGATTGAACAATTTAACTTGCTAAAGGTTTGCACTACTTATGTGGGTTACATTTTCTTGTTAATGGAAACATGACATTAACATTTTTGTTTTAACTTTTTTCATAAATGATGGCATTTTCTGGTTGAGGTTTCTGAAGTGTCTCTGGCTTATCAATCAAGTTGAAACTCTGAAATCCTGTATAAATGTGGGAAGACAATATTATGGTCATTAACATATTTTCCTTTATATGAGATTGGCTTAAAATGATGCTGGATGCCATATTTTGTGTCACTAAATAACTGAAAGTGGCTAAAATGTCAATATCCAGTCATAGAGAGTTTCAGCTTTTTGATGTCTATTGAAATTATAATTAGCACTTCAAATACAGGCATACACCACTTATCAGAAGGGGAATTCTGTAAGAGTAATGATCTGACCTGGCCTTTCTTTATTAGCCCCTAACTACACATATTTTAGTGTTTGTTCTAATTGTTTGCAAATTTATTTGCATGATTCATTTGAATATTTTATAGAAATTACCTAGTTGGCCTCTCTAATAATACCTATCCTGTCTCCGCCCCTTTCTGTATTAAGGTTAATTTAAAGGGAGGAATTTAATTCAATGGAGTCTCATTGTTTACTCAAATTACAGCTGCATAATGAGATCTCAGTAGGAAAGATGCTGAATGCCACCTTTGAGACTCAAGCAGCACCTCAGGGCAAAAAATATGATAGTCTAACCATTTAGCCATTAAGATTTTCCAGATTATAGTCTTCGCTTAGCCAGACCTATAGTTTCAGGGGCTCTTTTCAATTCTAAAACTCTAAAAAAAGGAGCCAAGAGGAGGAAGGGAAAAATTTAAGGAGGCAAAAGTACCCATTGTCATATCTTTGTCCTTAGATTACAAAACTGATGAACAAACTGTGATAAAGATTGGCTCAGAGGTGACATAAGGACAATGTTGGAGGGTTAGGGGCACTTTGGTGGTGGTGGGGGTACAGAAACTTTGTACATCAGTATCATACAGTATTGTTACCATACTGCCTAACCGGTAATAATAATAATAAATAATAATAATAATAATAATAATAGTAATACTAATTTTTTAAAAGATTGGAAACTAGTCCTGGTAGAATGTGGAGAAAGGGTGATGTTATACACTGTTGGCCAAAATAAAATTATCCTAGCAAATAAAAAATAGTATGAACAGTTCTCAAACTAATAAAATGTATCTATTGTAAGAAGAGAGGGTGACCCATTGTCATCATTGTACTGGGTTGTGTAGTTTAAATAATTTACAGAACATTTCGTGCACTCTTGATACAAGTATGATATGATATGTTCAATTTGTTTTTCTTTCTATGCCATTTCTTGAAATTCCTAATATAATCTCCACAGGAAGCTGAAATAAAACACTAAGAAAAATAAACATAAACATAGGATCGACTATCTGGAGGAATTTATTTGGATTACTCTTTTCATTTCTCTCTTTCAGCTCATTAGTTCTCTGTGGTTAAGAGAACAATATTAAAAGAGATTTTAAGCAATTAACAATTGCCTAGTTCTTATTTATGTTTCTTTTTAATTTCAACAGGATTTATTTCAGGAGGCACAGAGGTAAAACAACACTGTCAGAAGTGCTGCAGTAACTGAGCACTTGCTCTAACAATGTGTTTGACCTGCTTGTCTTGGAGACATTTGGATTTCTGACCCCCTCAGTTCTCCAGCTTCTTCCAAGTTTTCTGTGTACTTTAAATTTTTTTTTATTATACCACCATGAGATTATACAATTACAAAGCTGTTCGTGATTGGCTTTTTAACCCATAATTTCTTTGGAAGTTTCTTTATTCAATTAAGCAAGTTTAGTTGGGCAACTTTATCTAGTCTTTCTCACTCAGTCTGTCCATGCTTGGGTCAGTAGCTACTTCCTCACTGTAAGTAACCCAGAACTTGTGTGTGTCACATTTCAAAAAAATTTAAGTTAGCTTAAAAGACACAAAATTGAAACTATGCCATGATCAAGGTTTACTCTAAAACATAATCCAGGAGAATCAAAATAGTCAGTAGAGCAAAAAAACAAAACTTTTAACCATTATTGGACTCTTTGAGCTGGACAGTATAATTAACCAGCAATTTTTTTTTAGTGTCTGTCTGTCTTGGATTCAGAATTGAATTGGACAATGTGGAAGCTATAGATAAACAGTATCTAATAGATGTAAAAATGGTATTTAATGCATATTGAAAACTACTTGAAAGATAGGAATATCAACTTAATCTAGAACCAATATACCAAGGAAATAAAAAGCATTAAAAAGGTGTTAAATTTTTGATCAGCAAAATGGTGAGATTATATGCATAGTCTTAACTACCAACCGATTTATTCATGCTTTGCTTACAGATTTAACAAACATGATTGTTTTTTTAGGTCTACCCCCATAGCACTTTAAGAGCATTGACTCAGAAGAAGGTGATAGATTTCTCCTGGAGACACACTGATGGCTGGAAACCTCTGTCAGTAAATAGTGGAGAAAAAAACAGAAAAATAAATCAAATAGCTCTGAAACAGAGGCTCCTAACTTTTCTTTGCCTGGTGCCATCTTACCCCTAACGTCCCCCACAAAAATCACTCCATGCCCCAAAGAAATCTATCATCTTTGAAAGAATAAAGAAAGATTTCAATCACCTCTCAATTATACCTGAAGTTATTTCTGACCCCTGAATCTTTTTAGCCCCCCCGCCCCCCCCCAACCCTCTAGGGCAGAATTGGCCACTTAAGGAAACTGCCTAGAGTGTGAAGGCATTATAAGTACAAGGACTCTTCCTGGAATTAGAAATATTAACAATAGTAAGCCCAAATGTATTAAATACTAATTGCTTAAAGAGACAATAGATAAATTACACATGAACATGCTGCCAAAATATTTTTATTTGTTCATTTATGTTTTAAGTTTGGACTTTAGAGAAATCTCTATGTGGAAAACTCAGATACTCTAATGGATTTATTTTCTGGATGGTTGAGATTTTAGTATTGTGGAAGAGGCAGGACCAATAATAATATAAAATAGAACAAGTAACAAGATATCTTGAAATACTGGTTTGTTTATTATGTCTTTTGATAGGTTCCAAGAAAAAATAATTACCACAAGTTTAAATAGAATGAGGCAGGATTTTTAAAGAATGTGGAAGGACTCGTGTTAGGTTCTGAAGCACAGAGACAGATAGGGTGTGGCTGGCAATGAGTTCTTGGAAAATAATAAAACCAAGATGTGATTCAATGAAGTTATTTTGCCACTGACTCAAAAGTAACCAAAAATGCATGAAGGCAGATCCATTTTTCAGACACAAGAACTGACTCAAGACTCTAACTAGCACCAACAGTGGACAGACCCAGAGGAGGCTGGATTCTGCAGGAACAAAAGACTATAAGAGCATGAAAGAGACTCACTGGAAGTTTTTTTCTATGACTATATCCTGAAAGTTATCAGGATTTCTTCCCACTAAAGTGTATCTCTCAATTGGATGTCTCTCTCTCTCTCTCTCTCTCTCTCTCTCTCTCTCTCTCTCTCTCTCTTTCTCTCTCTCTTTCTCTCTCTCTCTCTCTCTCTCTCTCTTTCTCACCTCCCTCAAAATATCTAAATTTTTAAAATTTCACTTTGTTTCCCTCTGAAATTCTCTTCTGAGGAAAGGTGAAAGATCTTAAAGAGAACCTGGGATTAGGTTCACTTGTATCACTTGTCTTCCCATTGTTCATTGATTTGCTCAAGTGGGTGTCAGTAACGTCTCATTCCTTGGGAATGAGGTACATTATTATAACTGTTTTTGACATATTGAATACACCATGGGTAGCTCGCCAGGCTCTGCTATGGCTCTGGGTTCATCCCAGGATGATTTTTCATTTCCTGAAAAGAACTCCAGCCTGTGTTCTTTGACTCCCCAATAAATCAACTACTAATCAACTGGTGATTAATTAATGTGCTGTATAGATCAAGTGGAACTCAGGTATGATCTGGTGATTGCCAAGTAGAGATGCTGGGATGCTGATGTCCATGACCTGAAGTGTTTGTGGCATATTTTATCAGCCCTGGCCCAGGAAATTCCTGAGGTGATCGAAAAAGGGAAAGAGGACTTTCCTCTTAAATCGACTATCTCTGTTTTCCCATTTCATATAAGTCATCTGCAATAGGTTTCAAAACTGGACTAGAATTTGAGCATACTGTGAGGTTTTATTATGATGAAACATGAGGGCTTGGGGGTCTCATTAACTCCCACTTTTTCTCTAAAATGTGTTCCAAAGAGATTTACCAATTGGAGATAAATATTAAACAAGGGTAGACAATCTTGTCAAAGCAATGTCTTTAATCCTGGCCATTTTTCTCAATGCATTTTTTCTTCTCTATTACTATCCTCCTTCTTTTTTTCCTCTAATCATACTTAGACAAATCATTCTGCTCCTGTGTAAAGCTGAGGGTAGAACAATGCACTGGATCAAAATTCTGGCACCTTATTCTCTGGATGACCGTAAGCAAGATGTTGAACCTGAGCTTCTAAATATGACATCAATACTCACACAATTGCAATGATGAGCCAGGAGGATAATGTAGCTAACAGGTGTTTTCTTAACAAAATCATATGAAATTCATTTTCACTATTTTCTAATTGAGATAGCATTTTTTTGATGTTCATAAGATGTTCATATTTGTGTTTCGGTCATACAGTGTTCCAGCACCCATGCCTCCACCAGTGCCCATTTCCCATCACCAACATCCTCTATTCCCTGCCCCCTCCCCTAGCCTGCCTCTAAGGCAGGTTCTCTATTTCTTTCCATTTCTCTCTGAGATAGAATTCTTCAGGTCTGCTCTTTTCTTTTCAGAAATTTAGTCTCATAGTACCTGATTATGGAATTCCCTCAATCTGGAACTTTAAATAACTGCACAGAAATAACATTGCTATGACTACTAGTATAAGTGGTTGAAATCTCCGCATTAAATATCAGGTAATTGGAAAACCACCATTCTGGTATTTGCTCTAAGAAAGTATCCAAAAAATGTACCTATTTGTATTTGGCCGATCAAGTCAAATGTACAAGGGCATTATAAAAAGTAAACTTCGAGACTGAGAGAGAGAACAGTGCCTCTAAGTCAGAGTGTTTGAAGGTGTCAAAGAAAATAATCATCAATTCCCATTCCAGTCACTATTACCTCTTAGGTAAAGTACACAGGCTGGAAATCCTTATCAGATGAAAGTGTTGGTCTTTTCCTAGATAAGGCAAGCTATCCTAACCAGTCTTTCACCATTCTATTTTCCAAGTCCAAGGCCTGTTCTGTCTTACACAGTACTCAGCTCTGGTTTTGCTCCTAATGAGAAAGAGATCATTGTTCTAATTGGTTTGCAAGTGAATCCCTCTCTGTGTCCCCTGGGAAATCTGCTAAATGCCCAGGGCTCATCTTGTCCTCTTATCACTATCCAACCTCCTCCCTTTGAACTCACCCTCACCACTGGAGCTAAAATCTAAAATGCAGATTGTTTAAAATGCAAATCCAATCACCACTCCTCTTCTATTGTTCTCCAAGTCCACCAAGAATAAATTCTAAATTCCTCAGCATGGACTACAGAGGCGGCTATGATCTGTTTCCCTGAGTTGCCACACAGCCTCACCTACTGTCAGTCTCCACTCAAAATTTATGCTGTAATAATGCCGAAACATCGAGAATCTCCACCCCCCAAACCCCCCACCCCGTCCCTTCCCATGACAGAATTTTCCTACCTTCTCTTTATTGGAACAGTATTATTTTCTCTCCTTTCTAGCCTTTTGTTGCTTTAAGACTAAATAACTCAAATATCTTTTCCAACAAACTTGTCATCCAGAGTGGGGTAAAAGTTATGGTTTATATACACATTATGAAGTTATCATTTTTTGTCCTGTTTTCTCTTTTTAAATATGAATTTTTAAAGATGTGAGGGTTGTATTTTTTTTCTCCAAGACACAAACAATTAGCAAGAGACCGGGAACTTAGTAGCTGATGGGTATTAGCAGAAACATCCATTTTGAGGCTAAGGGGTGCCATATAATTTGCCACTGTGTGAAACATTCTTTACTCCCAGACACAAGTCAGGATGCAAGGAACTAGAGATGCAAGCCATAAATATTTCAGGCAACCACAAAGGGCAAATAAGGCCCCCTGCTTTCCTCTCCAAGATGCCTCAACAGGTTTCCACTGCCATGAGACAAGGCCGGAGTGCCTGAGCATAACACACATCAGTAGGATACAAAGTGAGGCCAAACAGAAAAATGCATGTCAGCAATATTTCCAACATAGTAATCATCTGTCATATTTTGACATCAAGGCCTGACTCTGAAAACTCAGTCATGTAGACAGTCAGTCTATAAGGCCAGATGAAATACAAGATGTGCTCTGAGATTTTTGCTCAGAAGTAAGGGCTCAGTTGCCTCTTCCTTGCAAGCATCCTATTTCTTTTCTTAAATCTGTAATTCTCTTAGTAAATTCTTTTACAAACGTATGCCTATACTCATCACCAAATTTGGAGTATATATAGGGTTGTGGGGGAGGGACTATACCTGTGTTGAGGGCTTAATCTTGTCTCTGTACTCATGGATCACTCCTGGAAATGCTCAGAGGACTACATGTAGTTTTGGGACTTGAATCTGGGCCACTGCATTCAACATAAGAGCCTTATTCACTGTAGTAACTTTTGGGCTCATTGTATATCAAACTTATCCACTAATTCTGGAGTAAACAGGTAGATGGATCAGGAGAAGGGCTTAGCAAGGAGTTCCTGGGACCAAGATGGGATTTAAAGAAGTCACTGTCACTAGCCCTAAAGTAGCTAGTCACATTATGGCCACACTCAATTTGTGGGCACAGGAACTGAGGTGTAATAAAACAAGCATCAGCCCAGGCCCAGAGAATGCTGGACACCTCTCTGGAGAGAAGCTCCTGCAAGAACACACGGTTGTGACAAGGACAAGAAGATGGAGCACTGAAAGTTTCAAGGTCATCCCTTTGACAGTGCCATAGTAACAGACTCTTACCAAGTGGAAAGCTACACGTGGAGGTAGTTTGGGAGAAAAACCAACTCTGCCAAGGCAAGTGGCAGAACCTCCTCTTTTGGGGGCATGGCCCACATCTCCACTTGAAATGTGTACTCTCAGCTCTCTCTACCTCTAGAAAAGTCTGCCTTCTCTCGGAGAGCACATTATTCTCTCGCTTTCCTTCCTCATCAACTCTAAAATAAAACTATTTTGTCTTATTATTCATCTCCTTCTGAAATTCTTTTCTCTTCAGGAAGGGAACAGGCCTGGAAAGCACAGGTAAAATTAAGGACTAACTGTTCTTCCCTAACAGAGCAATTCCTCCAGCCTGGCTTCCTTGGTGTCAGTAGTCTCCTTGGTTCCCAGAGAAATCGGGTGGCAGGATCATTGCCTATGTTGGGTAGAACAATTGGTACCCAGGTGCAGTTGGACAACTGCTTAATGGGGCCTGTTAGATGTGAGATCCATAACAATATGTGGAGGTTCATTGCAGTTACTCACTTGTCTTGAATTTCTATAAGTACTTCCCATGTGACAGACTGTAGAGAGGGAAGTGGTAGTTTTCCCTTCTTGAGGCAACCATCTCACTCCTAACTGCTTCACATAAGTCACCTGAAATAGTTCTATTTCTAGAACATTCCTACAGTGAGGTCCATCTTTTCAGCCATGGTGGAGATCTACCTTGGTTACTGGAAAACAGGGAGAACTGGAATACTTCCCAAGTCAAGAAGGATTTGTTGACTATTGTATACATCTCTCTTATGTTTCAAAAGTTATTTTAGAACATAAATTTGAAACTGAGGGCGGTGGTACGAAGAGACAGGTGGGATATTACAGGGGGTCCGAGTCAGGGGGTATCTGCACATTGGTGATTTTATATATATATATGTGTGTATACATATATATATATATATATATATATATATATAATATATATTCGTGGGGACCCGATCCACCTGTCCTATAATTTGGGATATTACAGGGGTCCGAGCAGGGGGTCTTCTCTTATATATGTATATATACATAATATGTATACATATATATACATATATGTATATATACATATATACATATGAGATCAGTATATATATACATGAAATCAGTATATATATATTGATTATATATATATACTGATCTCATGCTTGCAGTATTGTTGGCTGGCTCTTTAGTTTATAGTTTATATGTGTATTTATACAAAGGGCATATATGTACATATGTGTATGTACATATATTCCCTTTTTGTACATGTATATACATATATATACTCTTTGTATAGAAACACAATACTGCAAGCATGAGATCAAAACTACAGCAACTAAGCTTAAAGTTCTGTCAAACAGGGGCTAGGGGTTAGGAAGGAACTTGGGGACACTTGTGGAGGAAAGTTGACACTGGTGGTATGAGTGGTGTTGGAACATCATTCTCCTGAAACTCAACTATGAATAAATATGTAGGTCTTAGTTCCTCAATATTTATTTTTAAAAATATCAAAAAAATTATGGTTCTTGCAACATCTGAATACTAACCCTAAGGACACAAAACCAAAAGTAAGTGCTGCTAGAAATAGTTTCAGGGGCAGAAACAAACCAATTGTATTTATGGAGTCAAACCTTTAGAGAACATACCCATTAACCTTGGAAAATGACTATATTTTGAAGTTAGAGATTTCATCTTAATGCAATTTCATATCCCCAATCTGAATTCCAGACATTTTCTTTTCCCTAGTTCAGTGATTTCACGAATTGAACTGAGGATCGGAATTGTCTAGAAGAGTGTTTCTTCATCTTTCTCCAAGCCTGGCCCCCTTAGGCTCCCTGATTCACTCTAGCTACTGAATTGTTGATTCAGTCGTTGAGACAGCACTGACACTGTGGTGGCCATGTTACAAAGCATCCTTCACACCACCATGGCAAAGATCTGGAGACCTGCTCTTCACTGTCATCCCAGACACTGTAAGAGATGAAATTCAAACCTCAGCTTGGGCACTTTGGATTTTGGATAAGCAACTTCCCCTGAAACTGCAACCAGTACCTTTGGAAATGTAACCATCGCCATTTAATTAGAGAGTAGGCAGTTTAACTCATCATGGCAAATGAAAGACTAACTTGAACCATCTGGTCCTGGAAAACCCTCCTATACCCTAGTTAAAAGCAGACAAACATATTTTCTATTACATTTTGTCAATAAAATATTGCTCCCTGAGGCTGTTGCTTGTCATGTTTGCAGCCCATAAGCGAAGTTGGAACAGCTAGTTGTGGCACCAACAAGAGGAAGGCCAAGGGGCAGACCCTTGACCTTTTACTATTCACATTGTGCTAAACCCCTTCCTGGGGAAGATTCTCTGAACTGATATCTTACCCTATTTTTTTTTAATGGAACAAAAATGTCTGGGCCTTTAATGTCCACTGTGCCCTTTCTGTCCTGTTAATTTTGCTTTGGCTTATGACAGCAAAGAATCAATGTCCAGCATTTCCAATAGCAAGGCAGAGTGTGTACACATTTATTAAGATTAATTAAAAAGTAACAAATTGTAAAGTAATAACATTAACAACCAGTAGAAAAAGTGTAGACATTTTGACAGTCTTTTTTGAATTTCATTAAAAGATGGTAGTGACAAAAACCCCAGAGACTATTTCTACTTTACTAAAGAAATAGGTCACAGATTCAATTACAGTCACTGAAGCATGGACTCAATCTATCATGGCAAATTAAGTACATTTTAGCAACCTACTTTCCTTTAAAAATTTTATAGATACTTTCAGTGGAAGAAGAAAGAGTATAGAAAAAAAAGAAATTGCAAAATCAAGTCTCACCCATGCTCTCCCCCTTGGCTTTGAGTAAGCATTTGGCTTATTTGCTTTGGGTACAAGACAGAAAATCATTAAGAAATACTCAGCTTGCTCACAATTATTACTCTTCACTCGTTCATGGTTTAATGATGCAGATTTGGAAGTGGGAGTGGGAAATATCTCCAAATTAAAATTACTAGTCTTCAAAGGGGGCTTTGTTCTGCTGGCTAAGCACACCCCTTTCCTTTTAAAGAAGACTATTTGTGCTTTACAGCTTTGATGAAATTCTTTTTCCCTGAAACTCTCAGACACATTGTGTTCATTTCTGCAAAGATAAATAAATAAATAAAAGTGCTCATTCAGCGGGTGGTTATGGTTTATCCAAGTGCAAATATTGGGAGAATGAAACACCCTTTAGGCCATAGCAAAATTGATTTCATGTTGACAACTGGAATTGATGAAGGGCCTCTTGCACAGAGCAGCAGAGGGCAATCCCTAAGAGACCACAGTAGCAGTGGTGGCAGCAGTAATGGTAGAGTATAAAGGCGTGAGACCCACTGGTTTCCTTTTGACAAGTACGAGCCTGGAGCTAGAACACTTGCAACCCACATGTTAGGAATATGTTCCTTGGCTTTGCCTAAAAGACTTGAGAAGCTCATGTTGTGGCTTTGTTCCTAAAAAGACAGGGCCCCCAGAACACCTACTTAGTTGGAGTGGTGGTATTGCTTATCTCGCCAAAGTATTGCCTTTTTCCCTTCAAATTCTGGAGGATCTCAAGATACTACTGTGTAATGAGCACAATGAGATGAATGTTCACAGTTATGGAGACATATTCTATCCAGCTTTAAGTTGCATGTGTCCTCTTCCACTTAAATGAGACCCTGTCTCTAGCTAGGTAGAAACCTAGACTCTATGTGTTTTTTAGAGCCAGGCTCTAAACTGAGTCAGTTTAGAGTCAGCCTGAGTTCCTTCAAACTATGCCGCTAATATAGAGGTTCATGTATTTATCCTGGGTGCTATGAAAGTCCAACTGATGAGGCTTCTCCTTATGTGGTAGAGTTTTCAGGGAGCTCTTGTGTCCAGGAAAAGGTCACATATACATGTTACTCATCCCAGGAGCCAGACTCAGTTTAAATAGGAAAGTTTAAGGAAATAAGTTGAATTTGATTTGGCGGGCCTAGCCTCCAAATGAGATTTAAAAGAAAATACTGCTCTATTTCTTTAAAATCTCCATATATCCTATGCTATATATCCTGTACTATTTCTTAGAATAACTAAATATAGTAAATATGTCTGCACCTGATGTCATATATATTGCTTGCCGGTTCAAAAAAAGAATCTATAATAAACCTAATATGTAATATAAAATTATAATACATATTTGGTGGTTCATGGTATATAACAAGTTTATTTACTAAATATAATTTTATGATATATTTAAAATTAAGCCCTGCTTTGAGTTGTTTCCACCAAGAGATGTCTGGGAACTGACACCAAAGAAAGAGCTGTTCCCACCTCCAGTCTACTTGATGAGCATGGAAATCCTTAAGTAGTGAAACCATTGTCTCACTCTCAGATGTTTTGGCTTATCTCCTCTGGGGTGGAAACAGTATTGATAGTCATATTTAAGATTTGTTAGGTAATTCAAATGTGTAGCATGGCTGAGCACAATTGAGTTAAGTATATTCTGATTACATGTAAATTAAAAACACTTTCAATATTCTCCTATGTTGCTTTCACTTACTGTTTTTGGAATCAGCAGCTTCCAATGTCATCCTTATTACAAAGGAACATTCCCCAGGAGTGGGAGAATAAAACTTAGTGCTTTGCCTAGCATATCTCCACATAAGGCTGCTAACTACCCCAAGCACTTGGTGCCCAAATCAACAAAAGCAGACAAACAGTGAGTCTAACTAGAGAGACAAGTGGTCAACTTCTGAGATCAGTGCTGATACAATGGGTATTTGAAAATAGGAAGTAAGTGAGGGCCTGGAGTGATAGCACAATGGGAAAGAAGTTAGCCTTGTCAGTGTTGAACATAGGTTGGAGACCCAACAATCTATATGGTCCCCAGGGCCCTTACAGAAGAAATCCTTGAGCACAGAACCAGGAATAATCCCTGAGCATTGCCTCTTCTGGCCTTAAAGTAAAACAAATAAACAACAAAAAGGATAGAAATGAAATAATCTCTGGAAATTTATAAGGGCAGCTCAAAACTTTGTAAAATTCAAACCTATCAAAGATGATACAGTAAACTTTGGAGCCCTGCTATATGGTAAAACTTAATGGTTAGATCATAGACTCAGAAGCTAATTTAGCAATATTAAGGCTCAACTATCACCAGCAGCCCAGTAAACCCTTAGATAATGACTTAAAATAACACCATTGTGAGATATAACAATTATAACAAAGAGTTTTATTGGTCTAATTTTTTATAATCCATTTGCCTTTGTACTGGAACAAAATATATGAAGTAAATTTATACCCATTAAGAGGACTGGCTGGGATGGTGAGTGGGAAACTGGGGATACTGATAAGGGAAAGTCACGTTGGTTGTGGGATTAGTGTTGGAGCATTTAATGCCTGAAACAACTATTTATGAACAACCTGTTCAATCACAGTGTTACAATAAAAAAAAACTTGTTATAGATCCAACACCTGTTCATGATTAAAACCCTCCAAATAATTGGAATTGAAGGGACCTTCCTGAATATAGTCAAAGTCATCTACCAAAAGCCCACAGCGAGTATCATTCTCAATGGGGAAAAACAAAAAGCCTTCCAGCTAAGATCAGGAACAAGTTGCCAACTCTCACCACTTTTATTCAATATAGTACTGGAAGTACTTGCCATAGCAATCAGAGAAGAAAATGGCATTAAGGGCATCAAGATAGGCAAAGAAGTCAAACTATCACTATTTGCAGATGACATGATATTATACCTAGAGAACCCTACACTCTCTACTAAAAAGCTGCTAGAAACAATAGAAACCTATAGTAGAGTGGCAGGGTACAAAAGTCAATACCCAAGTCACTGGCTTTCCTATATACAAATAATGAAAGAGAGGAAAGGGATATTAAGAAAATGATCCCATCACAATTGTGCCACAGATAATTAAATACCTAGGAATCAGTTTGATGAAGAACGTAAAGGACCTCTACAAAGAGAACTACAAAACATTACGTCAAGAAATAAAAGAGGACACAAGGAACTAGAAACACATTCCCTGCTCATAGATTGGGAGAATCAACTTTGTCAAAATGGTAATACTGCCTAGAACATTATACGGATTCAATGCCATCCCATTAAGGATACCATGGCACTTTTCAAAGAAATTGACCAAACACTTTTGAAATTTGTATGGAATAATAAACCCCCACGGATAGCTAAAGCAATCCTTGGGAAAAAGAAGATTGTAGGCATCATCTTTCCCAACTTCAAACTCTACTACAAAGCAGTGGTAATTAAAACAGTATGGTATTGGAATAAAAACAGACCTGTGGACCTATGGAATAGAGTTGAGTATCCTGACAACCAGCCTCAAATACATGAACAATTAATCTTCGATAAAGGAGCAAACAGTACAAAATGGAGCAAGAAAAGCCTCTTGAAAAGGTGGTGCTGGAAAACTGGGAAGCTACATGTAAGAAAATGAATTTGGGCCTCTAACATCATGCACAAAAAATCATATCAAAATGGATTAAAGATCTCAGTATGAGACCTGAATCCATAAAGCACATTGAAGAAAATATAGGAAAAACCCTCCACGACATTGAAGCTAAGGACATCTTCAAAGAAGAAACACCACTAACAAAACAACTAGAAAAAAATAAACATATGGGACTACATGAAGCTTAAAAAGCTTCTGCACCTCAAAAGAAACAATGACTAATACAAAAAACAGTCCACATAATGGGAAAGAATATTCATCCAACACCCATCTGTAAAGGAGTTAATATCCAGGATATATCAGGTACTGGTAGAACTTTGCAAGAAGAAAACAGCCAACTCCACAAAAAATGGGGAGAAGAAATGAATGAAAACTTTGATAAGGAAGAAGTTCGAATGACCAAAAAGACATATAAAAATGCTCATCATCATTAGTCATCAGAGAGATGCAAATCAAAACAACAATGAGATATCTCACACAACAGAGACTGGCACATATCCAAAAGAGCAAGAACAACAAGCGCTGGCGTGGATGTGAAGAAAAGGAGACTCTCATCCATTGTTGGTGGGAATGTCGACTGGTACAGCCTTTCTGGAAAACAATATGGACATTCCTCTAAAGACTAGAAATTGAACTCCCATTTGACCCAGCCATACCACTCCTGGAAATATACCCTGGGAAGCCAAAATAACACAGAAGAAGCCAAAATAACACAAATAACCACAAAATAACACAAAAAACCATCCCTATCTTTACCTACCTATGTTCATAGCAGCATTATTCACAATAGCCAGAATCTGGAAACAACCAGAGTGCCCAAGAATTGATGACTGGATAAAGAAACTGTGGTACATCTACACAATGGAATACTATGCAGATATTAGGAAAATGAAGTTATGAAATTTGCCTATAAATGGATGGGCATGGAGATGATCATGTTGAGTGAAATTAGCCAGAAGGAGAGAGAGACATATAGAATGACTGCATTTATGTGCATGACATATATATATATACATATATATATTTATACATATTATGATATATATACATATTATGACAACAATATCCAATGTCAGATGAAACGTGGATCAGGAGGTCTTGTCAAAGTAGAAATTACCACAAATGTGTGGGAGTCAAAGATTATGTAAGACAGAGAAGGGAACAGTGTGCCAATAATTGTCAAAAGTGCTATTGCCCACATAGAACTGAGCATTAAATACAGGCAAAAAGATACACATGATAACCTCTAAGTATATGTATTACAATCCACAAATCGTAAGAGAAGGAAGAGAGAAAGAGAGAGAGAGAGAGAGAGAGAGAGAGAGAGAGAGAGAGAAAAGAGATAAATCACCTGCCATAGATGCAGGCTAGGGGATGGTGGAGGGATGGGGGAGGAAATAGGGGACATTGGCGGTGGGAAATGGTCACTGGTGGAGGGATGGGTGCTGTAACACTGTATGACTGAAACCCAAACATGAACATTTTTGTAATTGTTTATCTCATGGTGGTATAATAAAATATATTAAAATAACTTGTTATGCATATACAATACCACAAAACAAATTTGGCATTGCCTGTATATAAATATCAATAGGTTATAGGGTAAAAAGAAATTTTGTACCTATTTTAAATGATTTAGGGATGGTAATTACTTAATCCCCTATCGATCTTAGCCTTGCTCATCTGTAAAATGGCAACAAAAGTGGTACCCACTCCATAGAGTTGTTGTGAAGGTTACATAATTTGATGTGTATAAGTAATTTAGCCTGGAGCTTGGTACAGTATGTGTACTAACGTGTAGCTCTTGCCATATATACTACACATACATGATGTAGGTGTTACAATTGATGGAATGGCTTATTCTTCATCTTCAATAGCATTTTCTTTCCCTATATTTAATAGTAAAAGGGGAAAAGCCTACATTTTCAGAAAAATGTATTGACATTCGTGTCTGGTGAAACTTCTTTGAGTAAAGATGAGCTGAATATTTAAGTCTCCTATGGGTGGCATGGGAACTTTTTTGTGTATAGTTTCACTTAATGCAAATATGTAAATAATGTAGTTTGCTTTGTGTTCTTTAGTAGGATAATTATTAGAGTTTCATAAAAAAACACTTTCTGCTTACATAGGGCTTATTTTATAAAGCATTACTCATGAATCATTGTATTGAAATTCTAGACAATCACTCCACAACAAATCCCTATTTTATTTTAATATTTTGTTTTGGGCCAGCCCATTTACGCTGATCCAGAGACTCACATACACGGGACAGAGCTGCTACCAGCTCTCCCTCTGCCCAGCTGATCACGAGGCATCTGGGAGGAAAGGCAGGTTCTAACTCTGGCCTGCCACCCCAGCAGAGCCCTGCAAGAAGCTACAGGACCCCCCCACACACACACTATCAGGGCCGCCATTTTCCATATCCAGACTCCCCCTCGTCAGGACTCCACCCAGCAGAAGAGCTGATCACACAAGCCCGGTTGTCAATAAATGATCGAGATTAGAGGTGACTACAAGAGTATCCCACCCAGATGGCAGAATCTGGTAAGCTACCCGTGTTGTATTTGATATGCCAAATACCAGTAACAATTATAGACCTCATTCCCATGTCCTGATGGAATGGTTTGAGGCTCTTTATGTTCCCGGAGCAAGCAGATGCCCTTGGGCTACACTAGCATGTGACAGGATGTATGGAGAAGCTATTGGTGCCCACTCAAGCAAATCGATGATCAATGGGAAGACAAGTGAAGTGATACATACAATTTTGTTTTGGGGGCCACACTAAGCTTTGCTTGCTTTTTTTCTCCTGGCTCTGTGATCAGGGATCACTCCTGTAGGGCTTGGAGTGTCAAGATGGTCGCAGGATTGGTCACAAGCAAGGCATGTGTTTCCCCCACTGTTCTCAGGCCTTATCATCCCTAATTTACAATTGAAGAAGTGGAGACCCAGTATTTCCAAAGGCCATCATTCTGGTTAAGTGTCAAGCACTTTAGGTTTCTAATTTCAAAGGTATTTAAATGATACAGGGCACATGTTAGGAAATTGTACTGTATATGATGCACAAGGCATGCTGCCTTATTATTTGGAGTGCCTATATTATTATGTATCATATCATAGCACAGAAATAATTACCTTTAATTTCTGAGTCAGGTGCTGGAGTGACTGCTTAGTAGTGGAGTTGGTACCCAAACAGTAATGGAATCCTAAACCTAGTATTGACTTAGGAGAGACTTCACAGCATTCATTGATTCCTTTATATCAGTTACTCTTGTTTTATTTGTTGATTTTTCACTTCAGAGTGACACAGAGAGGCCTATAAACAATCTTTGTCCACATGGAAATTAATTGACTTGAAATTATCTCGAGCATATGTTAGTGAATTAGGGCCCAAGAAAATAGAAGGAAGAAGGAAGGAAAATAGAAGCAAAGTAGACGACAGTTTCTTGGTTGAGCTATTCCCCTCCATTGGAGTCTCATTCTGCCCTTTCTACTTCCACTCCCCGAGAAGCCCCCACCATCTCTGATGAACTTGGCATAATAACCTTGCACAGCTGGACTGCAATATGGCTTGAGAAGAAGAACACTAACAGCCTGTGATGTTAGATGAGCTTCAATTTGTTCAAACCGCTTGCTGTGTCAGTCTGACTCTGGGCATCAGTGTGAAAAATGGGAAATTTAGTCATCTATATAGATAGTAACAGGAACAGTCATACCTTGAAATTTTGTAATATTTTTTCAAAAACCTATGCACATTCACATATGTTTCAAGCAATTCTTCCCACAATTGGGCATAATGCAAGGGATTATTATAGTAATTTTGGAGTAAACAAACCTAAGGTGTGGGGACTGTTTTGCCGGTCCTACTTAACTGACCAAGAGCACGAGAGAGATACACATTTTCCACAACATTTGCATTTGGGAGGACAAATGCTAATGTTTCACCTCCCTCACCACTTTTATCAAAAATGCACCTTTTTTAAAAAAGTATTATATTATACCATTGTGAGATATCCAATTACAAGGATATACAATTAAAAAGTTCATATTTGGGTTTTGGTCATACAGTGTTCCAGCACCCATCCTTCTACCAGTGCCCATCTCCCACCACCAATGTCCCCGGTTCCCCCCCCCTCCCCCAGCCCTCCTCCATGGCAGGTTCTTTCTTTCTTTCCCTCTCTCTCTCTCTCCTCTTCTCTCTCTTTCTCTTTTCCTTCCCTTCCAGACTATGGATCACAGAACATACATTAAAGGGTTGTCATGTGTATCTTTTGGCCTGTATTGAATGCTCAGACTAGGTTGGTATTAGTACCCTCGGCAATTGTTAGCACACTGTTCCATTTTCTGTCTTATCTAGCCTCTGACTCCCACACGTTTGTGATAATTTCCACCTTTTTCAAGACCTCCTGATACAAGGTCATGTTTCACTTGACCTTGGATATTGGTATCATAATATGTACATATATATTTATGTCATGCAAATAAATGCAGTCATTCTATATCTGTCTCTCTCCTTCTGTCTAATTTCACTCCAACATAATCTTCTCCATGTCCATCCATTTATAGGCAAATTTTATAACTTCATTTTTCCTAACAGCTGCATAGTATTTCATTGTGTAAATGAACCAAAGTTTCTTTATCCAGTCATCGATTCTCAGGGCACTCTGGTTGTTTCCAGATTCTGGCTATTGTGAATAATGCTGCTATGAACGTAAAAGTGGGGATGGTGTTTCCGCTGCGTATTTTTGGCTTCCCAGAGTATATTCCCAGGAGTGGTATGGCTGGGTCAAATGGGAGTTCAATTTCTAGTCTTTGGAGGAATGTCCATATTGTTTTCCAGAAAGGCTGTACCAGCCGGCATTCCCACCAACAATGGATGAGTGTCCCCTTTGCCCCACATCCACGCCAGCACTTGTTGTTCTTGCTCTTTTGAATATGTGCCAGTATCTGTGGTGTAAAAATATATCTCATTGTTGTTTTGATTTGCATCTCTCTGATGATTAGTGATGATGAGCATTTTTTCATATGCCTTTTGGCCATTCGAATTTCTTCCCTTGCTTGAAGTTTCTGTACATTTCTTCTCCCCATTTTTTTGATGGGGTTGTTTGTTTTCTTCTTGTAAAGTTCTACCAGTGCCTGATATATCCTGGATATTAACCCCTTATCAGATGGGTATTGGGTGAATATTCTTTCCCATTCTGTGGACTGCCTTTGTATCTTAGTCACTGTTTCTTTTCAGGTGCAGAAGCTTTTTAGTTTCATGTAGTTCCATATGTTTATCTTTTCTTCTAGTTGCTTTGTTAGTGATGTTTCACCTTTGAAGATGCCTTTAGCTTCAATGTCGTGGAGGGTTTTTTCTATATTTTCTTCAATGTACTTTTTGGATTCAAGTCTGATATTGAGATCTTTAATTCATTTTGATCTGATTTTTGTGCATAATGTTAGACACAGGTTCAAATTCATTTTTTTACATGTCGCTGCCCAGTTTTCCCAACACCACTTGTTGTAGAGGCTTTCCTTAGTCCATTTTGGACTCTTTGCACCTTTATCAAAGATTAAATAATCATGTATTGAGGTTGGGTGTCAGGATGCTCAATTCTATTCCATAGGTCCGCAGGTCTATTTTTATTCCAATACCACGCTGTTTTAATTACTACTGCCTTGTAGTACAGTTTGAAGTTGGGAAAGGTGATGCCTCCCGTATTCTTTTTCCTGAGGATTGCTTTAGCTATCCTTGGGGGTTTATTGTTCCATACAAATTTCAGTGTTTGGTCAATTTCTTTTGAAGAATATCATGGATATCCTTATAGGGACTGCATTGAATCTGTACAGAGCTCTAGAGAGTATTACCATTTTGATAATGTTGATTCTCCCCATCCATGAGCATGGAATATGTTTCCATTTCTTTGTGTCCTCTTTTATCTCTTGGAGCAGTGTCTTGTAGTTTTCTTTGTACAGGTCCCTAAGTTGATTCCTGGTATTTGATTTTCTGTGGCACAATTGTGAATGGAATCGTTTCCTTAATATCCCTTTCTTCTCTTTCGTTATTTGTATATAGGAAAGCCACCGACTTTTTGGGTGTTAATTTTGTATCCTGCCACTCTACTATATGTGTCTATTGTTTCTAGGGGTTTATGGTAGAGAGTTTAGGGTTCTCTAGGTATAATATCATGGCATCTGCAAATAATGATAGCTTGACTTCTTCCTTGCCTATCTGGATGCCTTTGATGTCCTTTTCTTCTCTGATTGCTATGGCAAGTACTTCCAGTACTATATTGAATAAAAAGAGGTGAGAGTGGGCAACCTTGTCTTGTCCCTGATCTCAGGGGAAGGCTTTCAATTTTTCCCCATTTAGAATGATGCTCGCTGTGGGCTTTTGGTAGATGACTGTAACTATCTTGAGGAGAGTCCCTTCAATTCCCATTTTCTGGAGGGTTTTACTCATGATCGGGTGCTGGATCTTGTCAAATGCTTTCTCTGCGTCTATTGATAGGATCATATGGTTTTTATTTTTCTTTTATTGATATGATGTATTATGTTGATTGACTTGAGACTGTTGAACCATCCTTGCATTCCCGGGATGAATCCTACTTGGTCATGATGTATAATCTTGATGAGTCTTTGGATTCTGTTTGCTAGTATTTTGTTGAAGATCTTAGCATCCGTGTTCATCAGGGATATTGGTCAGTAGTTTTCTTTCTTTGTGTTGTCTCTCCCTGCTTTGGGTATCAGGGGTGATATGTACCTCGTAGAAGCTGCTTGGGAGTGTTTCTGTTTCTTCTATTTCCTGGAAGAGCTTGAAAAAAGGATGGCAGTAGGTCCTCCTTAAAGGTTTGGTAGAGTTCACTAGTGAATCCGTCTGGACCTGGGCTTTTGTGTTTGGGCAGACTTTTAATTACTGTTTCAATTTCCTCGATGGTGATAGGCTTATTCAGGTATTGGAGGTCTTCTTGTTTCAGCCATGGGAGGTTATAGGACTTCAGGAACTTATCCATTTCTTCTAGATTCTCTTGTTTCACGGCATACAGTCTCTCAAAGTAATCTCTGATGATCTTTTGGATTTCTGTGGTTTCTGTTGTGATGTCACCATTTTAATTTCTGATTTTGTTTATTTGGGTTCTCTCTTTTCCTGTCCTTACAAGTCTTGCCAATGGTTTGTCAATCTTGTTTAATTTTTTAAAGAACCAGCTCTTGGTTTCATTAATCTTTTGGATTTTTTTTTGTTTCCAACTCATTGATTTCCTCTCTAAGTTTTATTATTTCCTTTTTTCTGCCTGGGTTGGGCTCCTTTTGTTGGTCTTTTCTAATGTCTTCAGCTGTGTAGTCAGGTTATTTATGTGGGCCCTTTCTGTTTCCTGATGTATGCTTGCAGAGCTATAAACTTCCCTCTTTTTTTTGGGTCCCCGCTGCTCGTGGTTACCCTGGCTCTGCACTCAGGAATTACTCTGGCGGTGCTCGGGGGGCCTTGGGATGCCGGGTCGGCCGGCCCGCCGGGCGGCGGCACGCCCTCGGGGCATCGCTCTGGCCTAAACTTCCCTCTTAACGTGGCTTTTGCCATGTCCCACAAGTTCTTGTAGTTGGTGTCTTCATTTTCATTTGTTTCCAGAAATCTTTGGATTTCCTGTTTGATTTCTTCTATGACCCATTTGTTGTTCAGGAGTGAGCTGTTCAGTTTCCAGGTGTTTGGTTTGATTCCCTGTTTCTGTGTACGGTTAACTTCCATTTTCAGTGCATCATGGTCTGAAAAGATAGCTGACATCAATTTCTATCTTTTTAATTTTATTGAGGTATGCTTTGTGGCTCAGCATGTGGTCTATCTTTGAGAATGTTCCATGTGCACTAGAGAAAAATGTATATTCAGCTTTTTTGTCATGAAAATCCCTGTATATATCCACTAGCTCTCTTTCTTCCATTTCTTCCTTCAGGGCCAATATTTCCTTGGTGAGTTTCAGTCTTGTTGATCTATCCAAAGTTGATAGAGTGTTGAAGTCTCCAACTATTATTGCATTACTGTCAATGTCTTCTTTGAGGTCTCTTAGCAGTTGTTTTATGTATTTTGCTGGCCCCTCATTGGGTGCATATATGTTTAGTAGAATACACCTCCTTTTATTTGGGGGAACTTCTGTGCTCTCAGCTCTGGTGTTCTTTTTAGATCCAATCTTTTGGTTATACATAATAATGGGATTGGACAGCTAACCCAATATAGGTCAATCTTTCCTTGCATCTTTTCAAATTGTAAATGGGAAATAGGATGAGGAAGTTTCTAATAAATAAATAAGTAATATTTTTGGTATGTTTTTCACTCTCTCGACAAAGCTGGCTTAAGGGGGTAGAAGAAGCAGAGCTCTAGGAAAGTGAAGTAACATTTGGTTAAACTAAAGTCCCTGGTTTCCTCAGTTTCTAAAACTGCATCTCTTGAGGGGAAAAATTATCTTTCAGTAAAGAAATATCTTTTTTACTAAGTTTGCTTTTTGCATAGGCTTATATTTCTAAATAGAGTGACAGATTCTAGTCTTCAAAATGATCTTTTATCTATGTCAAAATTTGTCTGGTTTTTATGTTTGTCCTTCTCAGTAGCTCCTTATCTAATTCACTCACACAGTTGTGGACATTTTTGAACCAGTGTACAGAATTGAACAAGGGCTACTAATTAACCCACCAGTTCATACATATTTAAAATCTCACTATAGAAATTGACTCACATACAGCTAAGTGTTCTCTTTCACTTCTCTCAAATCAGTATCATTCAAAAGCTTGAAGATCCTTAGCTCTAATTTGACATGCAAGATAGTCGCATTCCTGAACAGGGTTTAGTTAGATCTTAATTTCTCTATCTTTGTTGTTGTTGGTTGGTTGGTTTCATTTTGGTGTTGGGGGTTGGGGAACACAACTCCCAGCAGTACCTAAGGACTATTCCTTGCTTTGAGATCAATAGTTACCCACTGTGATTCTTGGGAGAAAGTGGAGTGACAGAGATTGAACCAGGGTCTGCTGCATCCAAGGCAAGTACCTCAATCCTCTCTACTATTTGTCTAGCCTTTCTTTTTATGTCAAGGTTCAAATCTGTAATACTATAGGGATTTTTTTTATTGCTTTTCTCCCCATAACATATAGACAGATAAGTACTAGAACTAAGCTAAAATCTTAGTTCTAGCACTTACTCTCTGATGAACTAGAGAAAAAATTTCTTTGTGAGTCATTTACACCACCTGAGGAAAAGGAGCTATAAGTAGAATTATATAGTATACTGGTAAAGATGCTAATGAGGGGGGGGCGCCCAGCGGTGGGGTCGCTGCCCGTGGCCGCCGGCTGCCGGTGTCCCGGCGTCCCCCCCCGCCCGGGGCGAGGAAAAAAAAAAAAGAGCTAATGAAACTGAGATCTATAAAGTGCAAAGAGTGGTACTTTGCATATAAAAGATGAACTATAATCTAATCTTTATTATTCAATAAAATGTCATTTTGTAATACCTTTCACAGGTGCAGAGCACTCTATAATTATTATGAAGTATTTCATAGTCTTACTTTCAAATAGCAAGAGTTGATAAACATGACCCCTGAAAAGAAAAACATTTCAAAATGCTTTTTAAAGTTAAATAAAATACATTGAAAAACATAGTTAATGGATAATTCCAAGAAAACCTGTAGAAAAACATTCATGAATTACAAAATAACAGACTGCTTTTTAGGAAGTATTAAACTGAAAAAGCAATAGAAATCCCAGAAACATCTGAGGCCTAGGGTTTCCTGAGAACTAGGAATTATGTTCTACAACACAATTTTGAAGGAAGTATCTCTTTACCCAAGCTGTGTTCAAATAAAGGGAAAACACATTGTATGCTAAGAGTCAAGGAGAAGCCCGAAGAGCAACTGTGATCTATTACACACAAAACATGTGAAAAGATCCTTTATTTTACATTACTGACATAATACAGGAAGAGGAGCTCAGAAATGAGTTGGGATGATAAGAGTGACATCCTCAACTCTGCTCAGTTCACTGAGCTTTCATGCTAGGGAAAGGAAAGAAGGAAACTTTTATATGGATTTTTCCTTTTGGAGTCCAGAAACATTACAGATGCACAAGAGTAATTATTTTCTTTTTTCTTTTAGCAATAGTTGAGAAAATTTTCATAGAACATTGCTATATTTGAGTGTTATGTGGATAATGTTTTATTTATTTCAACTTTTGATCACCTTCATCTACTTCTCTCCCTTTTTCACCTTTGGAGCACCAGAAATGTTTCTATACTTATGAGTTTTTAAAAGATTATGCAGATATATGTGGTGTTAGTTATTATCTGGCATAGATACTTGTATAAATATGGATAATTTCTTATAGACCTTTAGCTATAAAAAGAGAAAACTGGATTTTTTTTTGTTGTTGAGGCCACACCCAGTGGAACTCAGGGATTACTCCTGGTTCTGTGCTCAGGTATCAGCAGTGCTTATGGGACCCTATACAGTGCTTGGAATTGAAATGAGGCAAGTACATTAACCCTTAAGCTATATCACAGTCCCAATTTTTATTTGCAGGGTAGGAATGGAATCCCAAGCAGTGTTCAGTATATCTGAGCACTAGTTGTGGTAGTACTTGAAAACTAGGCGAGTAGATTCAATGCTTGAGTTGCAATTTAGCATTGTTTGAGACCAATCAATGGCATTGGTGCCGTGAATAACCTGGTGCTATTTGGGGAAACCATGCAGTGGTGTGAATCAAACTCTGGTTCTTTACAATTAAGGTGCATATCTCTAGGTTCTAATGTACTGCTGAACTTCCTAGGTTTCTGTCTCTCTTTTAACTCTTGTTCCTTTTGTGCAGTTTTTGGGTTGTTTATGTTCAACACTCTTAGTGAGTAGTCAACTGTCATTTTTACAAAACCTACATTTTAGTTAAATAGTCTTTGGACATCTTTACCTAATCAGCCACATCCAAGAAAGTGTGTTCTCACAACTTTTAACTGATAAGCAGAGCTAGTTAGTAATGTACGTTTATAGCACTATTATAAATGACTTTCCCAGAAAAGTTAAAAGGGCATTCTTGCAAATTTAGTTCCATTAAGTAATGACAGGTGTCACAGTTCAGAACTTTTAGCTCTTCTAAAAAAGTATAGATTTAGATGTAGATTTGATTTGATCTGATAGTTCTTAATAGATTGACTTGCAATTGGGTCTTATTAACCAATCCTGGAAACAGGGAGAGAGATCCAAATATGCTATTTAATGCATACAAAAATGTTCACTGTATACTCAGTGGAGTGCATTAGGTGAACTTCTGAAGTGTTTGATATTGATGGAATGGAGCTAGTGGAAAATGAATGAGGGCCATACTGTAGACATCACACACTCATCCAAAAGCTCGGTAGAGAACCTGTCTCTTGCCAGACACTTCTTTCACAACTTCTTTTCACAGTTTCACAGCATTAAAACTATAAATAAAAACTCAACAATATCACTTTTGCATTTGTGCAGATTTTATACTAAATGAAGCTTTCCTGCACATTCTATCCTTAAATTCTCACCAAAACATTGTAATAGGTAGCTTTTATTCCCCCCAATTCATATACTGATGAGAAAACTATTGCTTGGAGACATGAGTGGTTGTACTCTGAAGTTTAACTGAATAGCTTTTTTCCTTTTAGCTATTTGCATAAGAAAAATTCACAGGTTTCTGGCACATGTAGATTGTTCTTGCATTTTTTCCACCAGAATCCTCCTCAATTTTTATCTATTCTAAAAGTCTAAACTCTCCGAGACTACTGAGAATACCCCTACTTGCTAAGTACCAGATATCTTTCAATAATTGAACTCATGAATATTCTAAAGTTAATGAGTAAGTTTTACTTTGGGACACTGTGCATCTTAAAAAATTTCTTATGATTATGCAACAATCAAGATAACTATAAATCTCACAATGTTTTCATTAATTGTAAGACTCAATGGTGGAACTGGGGAGACAGGACAGGAGTTAAGGCACATGTCTTGAATTTAAGGGGCCCTGGCTTGATCCCCGGCACCACATGGTTCCTCAAGTAGCATTGCTGGGTGTAGCCCTGGAGGCTCCGAGATTCCCTGGTTTGATCCTGGGCACCATATGGTTCCTCAAGCAGCATTGCTGGGTGTAGCCCTGGTGGTTCTGGAGGAGCTTGTGTACTGCTGGGGTGGCCCCAATAAGCCTAGCACTGTAGGCCTTGAGCAGTGCTTCTTCTGGCCTGCAAAGAATCAAAGGACTGATAGACTGAAAATCACCAGGAAGGACCCATAGGCCCCCTATGAAGAGGCTGGGAGCAATTCTTCCCCCCAATATAAAGAAGTGCTTTATAATGTATTACATTACAAAAATTCCGTCTGTTTAATGATTTCTCAGAAACTACTTTTTTTTCTTCTGATTTTCATTTGTGGCAGTGAGCTCTTCACTCCTTTTTTGTAATAAGAGTGTGAGTGAGATTGAAGATGCTCAACTTCATTGCAGGGGTTCTAATGGGATAATGTGAATATATTATGTCCATTTTCTACCTGGATTCATTCATATATAAACCAAGAAGAAGTTGAGTAAGAGGGAGAGAAAGAGTAACAGAACTATATGGTTGAGTGGAACCTTATGACACAGACACAGTTAGATTGTTTTGTTACCACGGAAAATCCTAGAACCATGAAAATCACCAGGCAATACTGGAGGATGAGCCTAAAACTTCATTGATTAAGTCTATGATGACATAATTTCAGCAACTAGTGAGCCAAGTTGTCCTGTTATTACTTAAGTCTGGTAAGCTAGATTTTGTAGCTTAGACTACAGGTATTTGACCCTCTTCAAACCACAAAGCAACTACCTTTGGATATGTCCTTTCTCCCTTTTTGCCTTTCCCTCATTCCTGTCCATGGAGTGTAAGGAATAGACTCCAAAGAGCTGAGTTCAGGGCCTGGGAGAGAACTCAAAGGCTAGCATGTTTATTTATGAGGCCCTCACTTGAAACTCTGCCTTGTATGCCTTTGCCAAGAATATCATGGAGGACCCCCTGAAAAGATAGAAATAACTGAATTTACGCCAATCTCCTGCATGTATCTGCTGTGAATATTGAATAAGTAAATATTCTACAGTGCATATTTGTGAAAGATGATAATAGGTATATTTAACCTACAGGGTTATTGGGAGAATCAAATGAGATGATTGTAAAAATACTCCAGAAGTACTAATTATCTTTGCAAACAGTGCTAAATTAATCAAAAATGTTGTCATGCCCATTTCTCCATTTATTCTAAATGTCCAGAGATCTGATTATAAATCAACAGTCAAGTAGAAGCAAGACGGCTTCTGTGCAAATAGGTCATAAGTAGAAAAAAAAAGCCCTTCTAGTTTTCTACTGTCATAATTATTTTTATGTTGAACCTGATTTAATGCACAGTGGAACAGACCAATGAATAAAATCATTTCAGACACTAAGAGGCAAGCTAAAATATTAAGAGGCAGAATTTGTACATTGTGATTGATCATATTAAAATAATTTAGTTCAAAGTAGGCGTCATTATATCTCATCTATAATTTTATCCTAATGTGAGGAAATGTTTCTGCATGGTAAATTTGCTCAATTTCACAGCAGCCGTTTCTGAGCTGGAGACCCGGAGGAGCTTCCTTGGTCTTGAATGCTAGGGATTCTGGCGCAGGTCAGTATCTTTTGGACTTGCCCACAGAGTGCGCTCACTTCAGGCTCTCCTTCTTACCTAACTGCTGGTGGTCCCAGGCCTAGTATTATGAGGAACTGCAGTAAGACTGCATAAACAAGTCCAAAACCAGCTCCATTTTTCTGGCCTCACAAAAATCGAGCTTTTTAAGCAGAAAAGGCATTTGCTTATGCTGCCAGAAAAGGCATTTGCTTATGCTGCTTCGTTGAATTCGCTCCAATTGCCCCATCTTGTGGAAGAAAGGAAAATAGCCAGAATTCTATTCCTTTGGGAATATGCCCCAGAGTATCTCTGTCTACAATTTCCCTTCTTTCATACGGTAAACTCAAACAAATTATTCTGAAAAAAACTCCCTGATTTCTTATATGTATATGTTATTGGATCCCTGTACCTAACACTGTCATCAGGCCCAAGTCAGACTATGTTGCTGCTGCTCTCTCGGGCCTCTGAACTCTTCTTGGAGCCTGGAATTTAGAGACCATCTCATTCCAGCTATCAGAGATTCCTCATCTACTTCCACCTTGTATACTTTGCTATATTTATTTCTATTTGGAGCCACACCTAATGATGTTCAGAGCTTAGTCCTGACTCTGTGATGAGGGATATCATTCCCGGTATTTCTGGGGAACCATGTGTGGTGCGGTGGATCAAACCGAGGTTGGCAGCATGCAAAGCACCTGCCCTACCCGCTGTGTTCTCCCCAGGTCCACCCTGCCTTCAATGTACTCCTTTATGGAAAGAAATCTTTCTCACAGAAAGAGCAGATGAAATTCTTCTTTTCTTTTTGTTTATCAGTCATATTTATTGATCAGTCTTTTACCTTTATTTTGGTTGTTTTATATAACAAATTATGTTCTAGACAAAGCAAAAAAGTGATAACAAAACAGTAAAGGCACTCACAAGTAGGTTGAAGTTAACTACAAAGAGATCAGTAAAATATTCAAACAAAGATATCAATGCTTTACGAGAAACCTATGAAAGAAAGTTCACTGGTACTTACAGACTATAAAAGAAGGGATATTTCCCATTGACCTCATCTTCCTGTTGAAGGGATATTAATGTGAAGAACTGAAGAAGTAGGAGTTAAGGACTAGCAAGAAGTTATGAGAAGAATATTATAAGGAAAGCATTGACATTTTAAGGGACTGTAGCTCTGGAGTAGAAAGAGCTCAGTATCTAGAATGGCATAGAAGAATAGTTCCCAGTGAGGGCACAGGAGTGGGTGTCAGAAATTCGGCACACTTAAGAGCATGTGAAGAGTTTGGCCGCCTGACCACCTGGCTGCACATTATAAAGACCTGTCCGTTCATCAAAGCAGATTTCATCTAGTCTCTCTTCTGATCTGGGCAGAACAACAATTGCCACAAAGGTGTGAGACCAGTGCTTTCTGGATTTCTCTGCTTTGTTTTGGGCCAACAATATGCTCAGGGTTTTTCTATCCATCCCAGCTTTGGGCTTATATCTATTACTTTAGAGGAGTGTTGTGTAATTTCTCAAATTATTGTTTCTCTACAATAGGGTCCTGACATCAATCCATTTCCTAAGGGAGTTTCTGCTCCTATGTATAATGAACGTTGGTTCCAGCTCTAAATGACAGAGAAGCTTGCCTTCTCAAGCAGAAAGTTGCACAATACTGACATCTGGTGCTTGTGTGAGTTGGTGCTTGTGTGCAAGTCAGAGGGAGGCTCCTTAGACAAACCCGCACAGCAAAGGTAGCAATACATTTAGAAATATCCGGTGGATGCCTGTGTGCCCCTCTAATCTTTTGTTTTTAACTTTGCTTGACTTTCAAATAAGATGCATGAGTAGGAAGCAAAACATGTGATGTTTTCTTTTTAATCAATATTTATCCATTGGACATAAATTCTCCATGATGAAAGGTAAGGTTCTGGGGAGGAGAGTTCCAGAGAGATGGTACAGTGGGCAGAAGTGCTTGCATTGCCCAAGAAAGAAAGAAAAAGAGGAAAAAAGAGAAAGAAAGAGAGAAAGAAAGAAAGAAAGAAAGAAAGCAAGAAAGCAAGCAAGCAAGCAAGAAAGAAAAAGAAGAAAGAAAGAAAGAAAGAAAGAAAGAAAGAAAGAAAGAAAGAAAGAAAGAAAGAAAGAAAGAAAGAAAGAAAGAAAGAAAGAAAGAAAGAAAGAAAGAAAGAAAGAAAGAAAAAGAAAGAAAAAGAAAAAAAGAAAGAAAGAAAAGAAAGAGAGAGAAAGAAAGAAAGAGAGAAAGAAAGAAGGGAAGGAAGGAAGGAAGGAAGGGGAGGAAGGGAAGAAGGGAAGAAAGGAAAGAAGGAAGAAAGGAAGGGAGAAAGAGGGAGAAAGAAAAAAGATAGAAGGAAAGAAGGAAAGGAAGAAAAAGGAAAGGAAGGAAAAAGAAGCGAAGGGAAGAAGAAAGGAAAGAAGGAAGGAATGAAGGAAAGAAGACTAAGAACTTTAAGAGGAAAAATCAGTGGCCAAATAGCAAATTGACGTTTTCACTTAGCATATAAACAGAGTATAGTATAAAAGGAGGGGAGAAGTATATAACTCATAATGCAATATAATAAGTATTGTTCTTAGGCAAATAAGTACTCTTACGGCAATTTATAAAACACTTAGAATATATTTCAACACTTATTTATTCAACTATTTATGTATTCTTTTAAAAATACATAATGATTGCCTAGTCTTTGTAAGTGTTTTTCAGGTTGCAGTGGATGTCTTAGTCCTTATAAGGTATTTGAGAGAATACCTTCTATAGTTCTTTAAAAAAAAAGTATGCTCTGCATTCAGACCTATCTGCTGTAAGCATCCAAATTCATGTGTATTAAACTTTGTCTAAATGAGCAGTGATAATAATAATCCCTTTATTACTGAAAAAAAGTAAATACCACATTTGCCACAGAGCCTAAGTACATCAAAAGTTAACAATGCACCAAAGAATTATTTCATTGCTGACTTTTAGACATAACTAACTACTTGATCTAGATTTTGGACATAAAAGATTTCCAATTTAAACATGATAATTTATTGGGGAAATTGAATATTAGTATTCAGTTAGTTCATAAGTTAGTTATCAGCCGGGAAGTTATGAGGGCAAGAAACAAAGGGATTTTAATAGTTCAGAATAGAGGGGTGGCCTGTTTGAAAAAGAAGATTAGTGTTTAAGAAATTTCATTTTATTTTATAGAAAATTTGAAGGAATAATAATATGTATCTATGGAATTACAGATTATTAAATGATGGGATGGGTCAGCAATGGATAGTAGAACCATACATAATATTACTCTCATCAGTACCCTTGTCTGAATAAATCTGACTTTGGTGCATACCCCAGATTCACTATGGAAATGTAAGGGAGAAGGACAATGAAGGATATTGTGAAAAATATATCTAAATGTGACGCTATCTTATTCAAGGTGTATTGGTCTGTACTTGGGAGGGCTGCACTATCAAATAATGAAATTCATTCCCTGGAAATACAAAGAAAGCAATCTGTTTCCTTTACTGGTTTGCTGTTTGTATTTTGTTGAGATGAAATTCTCCAGAAATTCAGCATGTCTTAACAACTCATTTATTCAGTGAAGAGTTCATCAGAATCATTCCCTGCAGGTACCCTGTGGCTATCAAAGCATTCATACATTTTTCTTTCTATGTAAGAAAGCCTAGAGGAACTGACTAGGATATAATGAACTATATTATGATTATATTATATATTGTAATGTGATTTGGGGACAATATTGAATACTAAGGATGAAACCCAGATTGGTAACATGCAAGATAATCACCTTACCTGCTTATCTGAAGTGAAGCAATTTCTTGAAAGACATAACTACTACAACCCACAGGAAAACAAACTCATTATTTAAATACACAAAAAACACAAATCAATTTTCAGTGGAATCAATAATTAAACTCCTTTCAGATGAAAGTACCATACCAATATGGATTTACTTGTGAAAGAAAGCACATATTTAAAGAAAAAAAATCATTTAAATTACATTTCAGAAAATAAAAACAAAAGGGGTACGTCTTTATTAATTCTGAAGCTAGCATTACCCCAATGCAAAAACCAAGGACAATAAAAAAAAATAAAACTATAGTCCAATATCTCTCATAATCACAAATGATGAAATCCCTAACAAAATATTTAGTAAAAAGAATCCAGTAATGTATAGATAATGACTCAGATACATGGGACAGAGCTGCTACCAGCTCTCCCTGTGCTCAGCTGATCATGAGGTGTCCGGGAGAGAAGGCTGGTTCTAGCTCTGGCCCGCCATCCCAGTAGAGCCTTGCAAGAAGACAGAGAAACCCCCCACACCATGAGGACTGTCATTTTCAACATCCAGACTCCACAGTTTGTCAGAGCTCCACCCAAGAGAAAAGCCGATATCTCCCCTTTGCGGTTCATCAGTAAATGCACCAGATAAAGAGTCTACTACTGAGAGTATACCACCTGCACGGCAGAGCCTGGCAAGCTATTCATGTCGTATTTGATATGCCAAAACCCAGTAACAATTATAGACCTCATTTTCATGACCTGAAGGAATGTATTTGAGGCTATTTGTGTTCCTGGAGAGAGCAGACACCCTTGGGCTACACTAGCACACGACAGGATGTATGGAGATGTTTCTGGTGCCTGCTCGAGCAAATTGATGAACAATGGGAAGACAAGTGATACAAGTAAACGTATAGAAAGAATTGTACACACAACCAAGAAGATTTAATCTATATATACAAAAGTGGTTTGCCATTTAAAATAAACCAGTAACATCATAACCAAAGTAAAACAGAAAAATCCTGTTATTATTATAGGAGATCGCGGAAAATGCAATTGAAATTTCATTTATTATTTTTCTGAAATCTCAGAAAATAAATAAGAATCTTCCAAAACTTGAGAAAGAACATTGCAAAAACAAAAAATACTCAGTATGTGTAAGATGAGAACGTAAATGTTTAGTGATAACATCAGTAATAAGGAATAAAGCAATTATGTTCTCTCTTACTACTACTATTAATCATAGTTGTGGAAGTCCTAGATAATGTAACAGGAAAAGAAAAATACAGTAAGATGTAAATTAAAAAATAATTCATTCATAAATTATCTATTTAGAAAATTATTAGACCAGCTATTGCAACAAAGACATGAGACTTACAGACATGGGGCAGAGCTGCTACTGGCTCTCCCTGTGCCCAGCCACTCATGAGGCGCCCGGGAGGGATGGCAGGTTCTAGCCCTGGCCCGCCACCCCACCAGAGCCTCGCAACAAGCCAGACGACCCCCCCACTCCATGAGGTGCCTCCATTTTCCATATATGGACTTCCCCCACGTCAGAACTCCACCTAGCAGACCAGCCTATCACAGCCCGGCTCATCCATAAATGCTGGATTTATAGATGACTACAAGAGTATGCTACCCACACAGCAGAGCCTGGCAAGCTACCCATGTCGTATTTGATATGCCAAATACCAGTAACAATTATAGACCTCATTCCCATGACCTGATGGAATGGTTTGTGGCTCTTTATGTTCCTGGAGCAAGCAGGTGCCGTTGGGCTCTACTTGCATGAGACAGGTCATATGAAGATGTTACTGGTGCCTGCTCGAGCAAATAGATGATGAACGGAAGACAGTGATAGACAGACAGACAGTGATTGCAACAAAAAGCCTTTCAGTACCTGTTTTCAATTGTTACTTGGTTATTTGTTTCTTTATAATCAGGTAATATGGTTATAATTGTTAAAATTTATGATAGAGATGTATAAAGTTACCACACCCTACTGCCACTAATGTCTACCAGGAACTGTTAAAAAGTAATTACAGCAAGATTGCAGAATATAGGAAATAACATATACATATATATACACGTATACATATATCGACCATCAACCATCCAGGGCCTACCGGGAGAGCTCTGGGTGTAGACAAGCCTGCACCATAGGCCCTGGATGGTTGATGGTCGACATAGAAAAGGACTAGGCCCTCTTGGGTGAACCCAGATTCATGTTAGAGCCTGGCATGCTACTCATGGTGTATTTGGTACGCCAAAAACAGTACTAATAATGGACCTCATTCCCAACGAATGGAGATACTACTGGCGCCGCTTGAGCAAATCCATGAACAAAAGGAAAACAAGTGATACAAGTGAAGTGAAGTATACATAAATACATATACCTATATATAAGGACATATATACATATATGTATATATAAACATATACATATATGATGAAACTCATCAGAAATGAGTTTCATCATAAATGCTCGAGATGAGAGCCTTCTACTAGCATATACTACCTACATGGCAGAGCCTGGCAAGCTACCCGTGTTTTATTTGATATGCCAAATACCAGTAACAATTATGGACCTCATTTCCATGACCTTAAGGAATGATTTGGGGCTCTTCCTGTTCTTGGAGCAAGCAGATGCCCCTGGGCTACACTTGCTTGCAATAGGACATATGGAGATGTTACTGGTGCCCACTTGAGCAAATCAATAAACAGCAGGAAGACAAGTGATACAAGTGAAGTGATACATATATACATATATGTAGACATATATGTATATATGTACATATACACATAGATGTACATAACACACATATAAATGTATATATGCATATGTTATATATACTTATATATGGATACATAACACATACACGGTTTGTTATATACATATATGTATATAACATGCATACATATATGTGTATATACATATATGTATGTATGTAAGAAATAACATGTACACACATATGTATAAAGCAATCAGCCCAGGTATGCTGATCCAGAAACTCACACACATGAGGCAGAGCTGCTACTGACTCTCCCTGTGCCCAGCTGATCACGAGGCGCCTGGGAGGGATGGTGGGTTCTAGCCCTGGTCTGCCTCCCCAGCTGAACCTCGCAAGAAACCAGAGGACCCCCCACACCACGAGGGATGCCATTTCCCATATCTGGACTCCGCTTTCCTCAGAACTCTACCCAGCAGAAGAGCTGATCATAAGCCCGGTTCATCAATAAATGCTGGAGATCAGAGGTGACTACAAGAGTATCCCACCTGCACAGCAGAGCCTGGCAAGCTACCTGTGTCATATCTGATATGCCAAATACCAGTAACAATTATAGACCTCATTCCCATGACCTGATGGAATGGTTTGAGGCTTTTATATTTCTGGAGCAAGCAGATGACCTTGGGCTCTACTATCATGTGACAGGACATATTGAGATGTTACTGGTGCCTGCTTGAGCAAATCGATGATGAACGGGAAGACAAGTGATACAAGTGTTATAAAACAAAGCATATATCTATAACATATATAACTCTCAAATACCTATAGTAACACGAAATTTATCTCCTATGTGCTCGAAACGTACACAATGTAATTTTAACTTAAAAACTACAATGCATTTGTATTAGCATTGAAAAATAGGTATCTGACTATTCAACTGACAATATATGTATTACATACACATTAGGAAAACTATACATTTTGATTAAAGAAATCCATGACTATATAAATGAATGAATCACTTTATTTAGAGGTGACTACAAGAGTATGCCACCCACACAGCAAGCCTGGCAAGCAGCTCGTGTCATATTTGATATGCCAAATACCAGTAATATTTATATTAGGTCATTCCCATGACCTAATATAATGGTTTGAGGCTCTTTATGTTCCTGGAGCAAGGGGATGCCTTTGGGTTCTACCAGCATGAGACAGGACATATGGAGATATTACTGGTGCCCGCTCTAGCAAATAGATGATCAACGGGAAGATAGTGATAGTGATAGTAATATAAATGAATGAAGATTTATTTCATGTACATGGACATGAAAACCCTATGTTATCAAGATGCTAAGTCTTCTCATAATGGAGTATAATCCCAATTAAAATCTCAAGTCATTATGTGAGTATCAGCAAACTCTAAGATAAGTATGTGAAGGTAAAGATCCAGAATACTCAATGTAATATTAAAGAAAACACAAAGCTCTATGACTTATATTATACAGATCACAGTGTAAAGCTATAATACAGTGAGGTATTGGTGAGAAACAGGAAAATGCACAATAAGCAAATATACAGTGCTTATGAATGTAGGCACAAGTGTAGGCAAACTGAACTTTGACACAGGAACAAGGTCAATTAATGGAGAAAGAAAATCTCTTCAACAAACCATTGGGCATCCACATACAAAATGATAATCTAGGCACAACTTTATACCTTTCACAAAAATTAGTTAAAAATAGATCATAGTAAAACTGTCACTAGCAAAATTATCCCATTTCTGGAAGATGAAACAGATGGAAATATCAATGAACTTGGGTCTGACAATGACTTTATTTTTTGAGTTTTAGACCGCACTCAGCAGTGTTTACTCCTTGTTCTGTACTCAGGGATCACTTCCGGCAGGCTCGAGAGACCATATGGGTTGCTGGGGATTGAACCCAGGTAGGTCAAGTGCAAGGCAAATACTCTGTCAGGGAGCTGCTGGGGTCCCCAACAGTACCAGGACAGAAGTTCTCTTCAACCTCCGAGGCAGTCAGGGAATGGATGAAAGCTCACAAGTCTGACTCAGTCCCAAAAAAGACTTAATAGTACAAAAAGCTCTAGCAACACAATCCAATATAATGGAAGACCTCTAGCTCCTGTCAGAACTTAGACCATGCATGATGGTCCAAGTCTCCTATCAAAGAGGATTCCACAAGAGAGAGTCCCACCAAAGTGGATCCCACCAGAGAGGAGTCCTACCAAAGAGGAGGAGAGTGTACCTCAAATCTGTCTCCTTATTTACACCAAAGTAATCCTAACAGTTGACAGGGAGGGTCCTATCAATAAAGATCAACTCAACAGCTTTTAGAGAGTAGAAGAGTATAGAAGGGTGGTGCCACACCCTACTACAGATCTAAACAAAAAATTATACCAAGGACTAATCCCTTCTTCAGAGATTTTCTCTTACCTAAAACACTGGAGGGGGGGGCTGGTATAAGGTAATACATCTTAATTTCATGGGCTTCATGCAATCTAGATGGTACCCACAAGGTCCTTCTTACTTATTATCTGCACCAGGGTGATTCTGAGTATCTTGTTCTCTGTACACTGAAAGGGTCACACTCGCCTGCTTGAGGGCAAACTAGTATGATCCTTCCTATAATCTTAAACAATAGTCTCAAAGTAGCCAGGGTGGTAGTCTCCTGGTAAATTCTAACTGTCCTGTTCTGGGTCCAGTGCATATAGAGAGCAGCTCTGCCCAATCTAGATAACCCAGACTTCTTAGTAGATGTATAATAAGTCAGAAGTTACTCATTCAGAGTCAAGGTGACTTCTGTAACTGCCACACCCTACATCAGTGTTTACATAGAAGAGAGATCTCATTAGTATGAACCCTGGCTTAAGAACATGTAAATAGATTAAGCTGTGAGTGGATAAAACAGCAAAGCTCCCAAGCTAGCTGGGCCTCTTATCCAACACCTACCCACTGTACTACTGCTCTGATCTAACAACAACATTTTAGAGCATCACAATCACATTCATTAAAGAGAAAAGTGGCAGATTTCACTGAAATCTAAACCTTCTCTTCTGCAGAAGACCCTGTTAAAAGACTGAAAATCAAATCATAGACTGGGAGAAAACATTTGTAAAAAGACATCCAAAATGTTAGTATACAAAAATATTCAAATAACTCCTAAAACTCAACACTAGAGTTGGGTGGGGAGACAGTGAACACCTAAATTATACAAATACAGGCAGAATATGGGGGGGGAGCAAAAATCACCCTGCTTCCCTCTCAAAATTTTATCAAAACCAAATAAAAATCACACTGAGTTAAAAAGATAATCCACTATCACTTATAAACTAAGGTGCCAATATCTAACACAATTTCAGTACAATGCTGCCATACATTAAACATGTTACAATGTTGATCTTATACTGACAGCTTAGAATCAATATTTAGGTACTAAATGAAAGAGAATTATATATAAATCTATTTAGAAGAGTTTAGACATAGAGGGCAACAGAGTAAGTTCCTGTCAATGATCCTAAGAACAACTAGGAATTAACATAAAAATAGGAAAATGAGAGATATCTGAGTAAGACAGACACATTTCTTTCATGAAATATGAATAACTTAAAGAGGACACTAAGGAAGAGAATAATGCCTTCCTAGGCATCAATGAAATTTAATATCATTAACATGAAATAAAATTAAAATTAAAAAAAATTAAAATTAACATCATTATAATTCTGTTGTAGATTGAAACAGATACCTATAACCTATTAGCAATAGACAGGAGATGCCACCAGCAGGGTAATGGTGTCAAAAGCCCTGATGAAAGGAGAGCAGAAAGGTTATGGAGACACACACCTTAGACCCAAGTGAAATCCATGGATAGGTACTGGAATGCCAGGGCTATAACAAAGAAGACAAGAGAGAATAATAGTTGTATTCACCCTCTTCCCAGGACTAGTACTGACCTTTGAAGAACACAATATATCAGATCTGGAACCATGGTGTGGAAATTAAGTAACGGTGCCACAAACATGAACCAGGTCCCTATTCCAAGCATATTCACAGCAGTGACTAAGTTTCTCCACACCCCCTCCCCAACACTGGTGATAGCAACTGCAAGAGACAAATATCATAACCTACCAGTACAACAAAGATAAAATAATCCAGTATCATGTGGTTTTTTCTGATCATATCCATCTGTTCCATCTGCTGGAAAATAAAAGTAGTTAAATTCTCTAAACTACTGATCCAAATAAGCACCCCAGGGAGGAACGAGAAGGAGCAACTGGCTTGGTCCCTGGCTGGGTTCAGCACAGCTTCTAGGGCCAGCAGACAAGTGGGTTGCTGTGACTGTGCTGGCTGGGCTTGGAACATGGATTGGGGCCCCTCTCCTAATCTCTCCACCTCCAGTGACCCAGTGGACATGGCTCTGAGCCCCGCAGTCACCATTATTACCAGCAACATCGGAGAAGAGACTGGCCAGACACACAGCTGTGCCAGGCTTAGATAATTATCAAGTTTAGGGTCAGGTCCTTCCCAGGATCTTGCCTGTATATACATTGTGATGGTCATTGTAGTTGCAACAAACTTGGGGGGACTTATATGGAATGGGGAGTGGGTGGTGGGCCTTGGCCTATGGTGGTCATAGGGGGCACATTGGTAGTAGCACATTGGTGGTGGGAATGGGGCACTTGTGGAGGAACAGGTGCTGGAACACTGCAAGACAGACTCAATTATGAACATCTTTGTAATTGTATATTTCATGGTGGTAAATAATAAAATTAAGAAAACAAACATAAGCAAAAATACAAATTAAAAACTAGGAAACCTTAAAAAATTAAAGCAAATACAACTTCAGATCTTATGGAAATATGATTCAGAAAAAGAAACTAACTCTCCAGAATTCAAATTTGTTTTTAAAATTTTATTTTCCTTTTACACTTAATATAAACACTGTGGTTTACAGAATTGTTCTTGATGGTGTGTTACAAGTATTCAATGTTCCAGCACCAGTCCCACCACCATTGTACTTTGCACCACCATTATTTCCATTTTTCTCAACCACCTCTTAAGCCAGTCCCCATAGCAGACCCTCAATAATTTGTTTTGTATTGCTTGTTATAAATAATTTGCTAAAAGAATGAGCAAAAAATGTTTCCTTGAAAAAAAGTTAGTGAAGATTGTTGTCTCCACTATGGCGCCATTAAGTCCTTGTGTAAGAGACTATTAGGATGTTGTTACATGTTAAGCCTTCTGTGTTTATATTTTGCTAATTAAGATTGGTTGCCTTCTACTTTAGATACCATCAATCTTGTGTGCTACTCCTGGTTTATCAGTGTTTCAAATGTGGTCTCTTGCTCAGGAAGTCCAAAACTTTTAAACATGTGATACACTTAGAACTAAACTTTTAACTGAGTGAAGCTTTGGGTTATATACATGACTTGTGGGGCTTCCAGAAGTCCAGGAAGATGTGGGGAGGTATCCTATCCCCTACTCCAAAGCCTGGAGATTTCAGTCACAAAACCCACATATCTGAGGTTTTCAACAGATTAATTTCTGGATATTCCTTGTACTGAGCAGTGGAGTACAGGAGCATGGTGTCAGTTGTGGAGTGTGGAGTTTTTAGCTGTAGGGCTCTGAGCGGGTGTAGGGATTCCCCACTCCCCTCTGGGTTGCCTGAATAACAACTTTGCAGGGGTGGAGGGAGGGAGGTGTCTGGAAGAATCCATTTACCATAGAAGAAAATTTTTACTAGATATTTACTAGAGAGCTCAAAATGCCAATGCTAGATAAATTCTAGAGGTAGAAGAAAACTCAGAAATGGAGTTTAAAGTAATACAAGCCATCACAGAAAGAATAAAATAGAGGGAACAAAACATCAGAAAAATAAGTTAATGAGCTGAGAAATAAAGAAATTAGAGATAGAAATTAACTATTCACAATAGCCAGAATCTGGAAACAACCAGAGTGCCTGAGAACTGATGACTGGATAAAGAAACTGTGGTACATCTACACAATGGAATACTATGCAGCTGTTAGGAAAAATGAAGTTATGAAAAGCGAAAGGGCCCGGAAGAAAGCAGGCTACAGCTTTTGTAACTTTTCAACCCAGACCGGCCCATATCAATGGAAAGCAGTTAGGGTAAATTCCCCTCTTGTGACTTCTCCCAGGACCTCACCTAGACCCATTGAAATGTTAATATTGGCCTAGCCAAGGCTGCAGGCCCTTGGTAGATGGGGGGGGGAAGGTCATCTGAGATGATCTGTATCTCAGAATACAAAGACATGCATCTGTACCAATGGATATTCTACAGCCAGGTATATATTCCTCCAAGCCTTCACAAGATTCTCATCTTTTGCTTCATAGTTGTTGTGTATATTAATTAGCATTTAGACTTACTAGAGAGCCATGTTTGCTTGTGTGGAAGCAAACAGCATTTCTCTCTGGTCTAATTACTTAGAGATCCAAAGTAGTCAGGAAAACATACTGGTAAGATCTTCTAGTCCCACGATGATTTTGGTAACATGAGAGAAAATAATTATACCAGTTAGCATATATGATATACACGTAAGATATACTGCCACATATCAACCTGTTTTCTGCTCTTTATCTACAAAGTGGCCTGCTGGAGGTAACTCCAGACAAGATACAGAGACTCTGGGCAACAGTGTACTGCAACAACAAACCAAGACATTGTAATACAGAGACAGAAAGACAGAAAGAATACAGGATAAAAACTTAAAGTTGTGAGAGAGATACAAAACATCACATAGAATGAAAAAATGAATAATACACAGCAGCATTCTGAAATGGAATTCTACAAAAAAGAAGAAAATGGCTTGAGAAGAAAATGGCTTGGCTTCATTTATATAGCATTGAATGAAAAGAATCTTAACCAAGATTTTTCTTCTTAGCAAGCTTATCTCTCAGAACTGAAGGAGTGGTGAAAATGGTCTCAGATACACAGCAGTTGAGGATTAATTTAGAGTCTAATCCAGCTCTGGTAAAGTTACTAAATGGCCTCAGATAAAAAGAAAAAAAATACAAGCAGCCAAACTCCTTATAGACTTGTGGTAATAAATTTGTTCATATCAATAATTCAAATGCCAATGAACTAAACTCCCTCATAAATTGTTGCAGAGTGTCTGGATAGATCAAAAAGCAAAATCCAGACTTATTTTACTTACAAAAGAAACACTTAAACTCTCAGATAAGCATAGACTTGGAGTGATAGGCTAGAAAACAATCATAGAGGATAGTGGTAGCCTAAAGATAACAGGGATTGCCAAACTCACCTCAGACAAACTTAAAGTCAAAGAAAATTTTAAAAAGAGAAGAATGGACAATACATATCGGTTGGAAGGTTTGGAAGCCAAGGGGACTTAACTCATTAATATCTAAGCATAGATTGAAGGGGCAGCAAAGTTCATAAAACACCTGCTAATAGACCTAAAGAGATACATAGATGGTACCACAATAGTAGTGATAGACCTTAATAATTTATTAGTGCTATTGAATAGATCAAAGACATAGAATTTTTTTTTACTTTTTGGGGTTACTCCAGCTATACTCAGGGTTTACTCACTATTCACTGGGAATTACTCTTAGCATTGCTCAGGGAGACCATATGGAATGCCAGGGATGGAACCCAGGTAGGCTGTGTGCATGGCAAATTTCCTCCCCCACTGTACTATCATTTCAGCTCCTGAGATAGAAAATTAATAAAGAAATAATCCCCTCATTGAGAAAATTAGAAGAATTGATCATAACAGGCATCTTCAAGACCTCACAACTACTCTATAGCTGAATGCGTGTTCTTTTCCAGTGCGCATGGAAGCGTCTTCAGGATAAATTACATTCTGGGTCGCTATTTGAAGATCCATAAAGTAACAAAAAATAGAAATTCCACCAACTGCTTTTTCAGACCATAAAGTTACAAAGGTAGATGAAATAAGAAGAAAGTTGGAGAATGTTCAGTATTTGGAAGCTGATCATTCTATTACTGAAGTAAAAAGGAAACTTAAGATGAAATAAAATATGCCTCCTAATAAATGAGAATGAAAGAAAACCATCATTACATATATGATTATAGATGAAAACTATCATTGCATGTATAAGAATAGGGAACAAAAAATCAGTAGTGGGTGGAAGCTCACAGCAACACATGATCACATCAAAAAAAAGAAATAAAAAATTCAAATCAATGACCTCACCTCACAACTGAAGAAATGAGAAAAAAGAAGAAAAAATAAATTCCAAAATAAGTAGAAGGAAAAGATAATAAAATTAGAACTCAAAACAATGATGTGGAAACCAAGAAACCAATGCATAGAGCAAAAAATTAAAAGAACTGGTTTCAAAAATTAATTAAAAACTGAGATTTAAAAAGTTGATAGTTTAGCTTTATGCATACAATTAACTTCTGTCTGCCAATTTGATGCTCACCCACTACCCCACTGCCACCCTGACAGGTACATTTCAAAACTCAGTGATTGCAGTTTAGACTTCATGTTTTTAGAGTTTCTGAGTCTGAGCTGTGGATATGTAGCCAAGCCACTCACTCACATCACCAATACAGCCAAGGTCCCTAAACTCTGTTCCCCCATTACTTCTCTTTCTATGTGTTAGATTTCTCCTCTAATCTATCCAATCCTCCCAAAAAACTCTGGGTCAAGGTGATATAGGCATCTCCCGTTACTACAATACATTTCCTCATCCAGTTATTCTATATCATATAGATAAGTGAGATTATCCTGTGTTAGTTTTTCTTCTGGCTTACTTCACTCAACATACTCTCTTCCAATTCCAACAAGTTTCCAGTAAATTGCATGATTTCATCATCATTTCAGCTGCATAGTATTCTTTTCCATATACCACATCTTCATGAGCCTGCTGGGTTATTGTGAAGAACAATAAAGGGCTGGAGGGATGGGTGCTGGAACACTGTATGACTGAAACCCAAATATGAACACTTTTGTAACTATGTATCTCATGGTGGTATAATAAAAAACTAAAAAAAAAGAAAAAAATGTTAAAAGAAAAAAGGAGCTTTGCTCTAATTTTAGTTAAAAGCTGAGTTTCTAGAACAGCTAAACATTATACCAGAATGGAATAGAAGAGAGTGCAGAGATAGAGATGAGAGACAGGTAGTTACAGGGAGGCTTGTAGGAGTTATGACTAGAGGTGTTTTTTTTTTTTTTTTTGAGAGAGCAGGAGGACTAGAATGATGACAGGGATACTGTGTTTTCCTCAGCTCCAGGGAGGCAGGTAAGACAACTTTCAATTTTCTTAGCAAGGCAATCCTGCCTCTGTCTTCTATACCTCCACCATGTTTTGAAAGCTCATAGAGATTTCTGTCTGAGTGTTATTTACTTGATCTAGAGAAGAAACTGCCTCTGTAATTTCAACCTGTGCTTTCCATCACTAAGGTAAACTAGTAATGATTTGCCAATAAGATGCAATTACAGTGCTTGCTGGGGTCAATATTCAATCAGTGGTTCCATTCTGAGTGCTACTTTGATCCGTTGGTCAAAAAATTTCCTTTCTGTACATGCTCTGTAAGTCATAATTGACTAAGAGGTTTAGAAGTTTAGGATTTGGATGTGATTTCATTTTTAATCCAAGTTCTTAGTAGCACTTCAAACTAGCCAAATATGTTCTGACATATTTTGTGTTTCCCTTGGGAATTCCCTGCCCACCTTGACACCAAACCGATTAGATATTTCTCATAATGCTTTTGATTCCTCTCTACCAAATAATTGTAATACACAATGTTAAGGGGGCTGAGTGATAGTACAACAGGAAGGTTGTTTACCTTGCATGTGACTGACCCAGATTCAAATCTCAGTATACCATATGGTCCCCTGAGCACTCACCATCAGAAGTGATTCCTGCATTAAAAGTCAGGCGTAAGCCCCTGGGCATTTCCTGGCGTGACCCTAAAAGTAAATAAATAAATTAATTATTAATTTAAAAAAAAGCAATGTTAAACTGAAGGCTTCCTCAAGATATAGTGAGTATATAAAGGAGCCACATCATTCCAGAGCAAAATCTTATTATCTTTTTTAAAATTGAGTCACCATGAAGCTTTTCTGATTTTAGTTTTAGTTCATGTTTTTAGTCATACAAAGTCCTAACACTTTCCTTCAATGGTGTACATTTTTCATTATACATTTTTTCACTTCTTTTCTACTTGTAACTGGTTGGCTATTTCTCCTTTCTCCTTCTTGACTATGCCTCTAAAATATTATTGTATAAACCAAAACAACTTAGCTTTCCCCTCTCTTTGAAAATCTCACTCAAAATAATAAAGTCCCTATAATCAAACAAGACCACGGATTTTACTTCATAATAATCAAACAAGACTATGGATTATACTTTAAGCAGATTCTTCAGGAAGACCAGCCCAGATCAATAGATCCAGAGATCTGTGATGATTTATAGTATAAAAGTAGGATTTGTCTGAAATTCTGATAAAATAATATTGAATGTCCCTGCAAACCTCACTAGGTACAGGAGGTTTCAATGATTGATAATAGTTATAAAAATATTTTGTCATCTTAAAAAATTTAAAGCACAACAAACTATCTCATTTCCCTATGATTAGCTCATTTTTGGAAAAAGGAAAAACTATTGTGTAAGATACAAGTAGAAAATAAAGAAAATAATATTTGATTTTTGGGCTTTCTGTCTTGGTGCTTCTGTATTAGAGAGTAAAGATCAGTCTGATTGGTATCAAGGAAAATGCTACAGATATGTAGAATGGAAATTCAGGTCAAATTGCTTGTTTGTCTATGGAGTAAGGATTAAGTGTTCCCATTAGCACCTATGTTAAAGCAATTGACAAGCCTTTAATAAAAGCAAAACCAGAAACTCATTAGCTCTGAATTTATTTATTTTCCGTTGTTATCACTAGACAACAGCAAAATAATCTTTATAGTATTTTTAGTTTTAACCTAGTTGCTCAGTCTGTTTTATCCTTGTCCCAGTTTAGCTTAAATGCCCAAATTTATTATAATACCCAGCTCTTTAAAGAGAGAACACTTTCCCAATAATAGGAATATGCTAGATCTTAACAGGAGTCTATTATAAATCATATTCCTAACCAGCATTTGTCTATTATCTGAAAATAACGAATGACTCGCATGTGTGTTCTCTCATTTAATCTCCAACACAGATGCTCTTGGAGGTGCCTGACCTGCTCAAAGTCACATTGGTAGTGAGTGACAGAATCAGGACTGAATCCATTACTTGTAGATGAGCAACCTAGACTATTTTAACACGGGGTTGAAGGAGTGACTACCTTATTGAATTAGTGATCATATCGCATAAACCCTAGGAACAACTAGCCTGATCAGTTTCTGTCCCACATAACTCAAAGATTTGTTTGGTGAGACTTGTCAGATAAGCTCATAGGAATTCCAGCAGTTAGGCGAGCTTGGCTTCTGAAGACCAATTTAGGGGGAATAGGTTCTAAAAAAATACCATGCTCCCGGAAAAGCTGCTCTGCTCTTGTTCCAGCTCTGCGACCCTTTTGTCACTGCCTCTTCCGTTTCTAAAGACTCTTGTTTAGTTCTTGTAAAATGTGGCATTTAAAGACCACCTATTGTCTTTGGAGTATGCAAGCTATTAATTTTTGTTGTTAAAAAAATGGGGATTTGCCAAACATTTTTTGTGCTTGTGAATGATGTGCTTTTGTCAGTTGGTGGAGAGGCTCATTACTCTAACCCCTCTGGTCTTCACAGTTCCAATTTGGGGCTTGGTTTCTTTTTGGCCGTCCCCATCCTAAAGAATAAACGTGTAAAAGGGCTCTGCCAGCTCTCAGATAATGCTCCTCCAAGTCATCAGATCTGCCTCTTTTTTTGCCTTGTGTTTCAGATTCGCTTTTCACACGGCACCGTTTAAGGATGGTGGAGGGATATTTCACAGCCTGGATATTAAAAACTATCTCCTTATGGAAAACAGAGGCGGAGATGGATCACTGGGTGTTTACCTGCACATGGAATGTAGGCTGCATTCATCTGTCTTCCATTCAGGCTCCCTTCAGAAAGACATTATGGCAAGCCCTATTCTTCTCACTGCCAGTTTCACCAGTGACAGCTTTCAAGTGGCCTTAACAGCTTGTCAGGAAACTAATCAATGTAGCTTTTCACAAAGAAATCTACTTGATCAATATCACAGAGCAAGCTCAATCCTAACAAACAGATCGCATAAGCATGTTAGGATCAATAAGAGTTATACTGATAATAAATTATTGGGGCTATTTCATTGAATATATTCTAACTGCTTTATTTAGAGGTGACTACAACAGTATGCCACTCGCACGGCAAGCCCGGCAAGCTGTTCGTGTAGTGTTTGATTTGCCAAATACCAGTAACATTTATATTAGGTCATTCCCGTGACCTAATATAATGGTTTGAGGCTCTTTATGTTCCTGGAGCAAGCAGATGCCTTTGGGTTCTACTAGCATGAGACAGGACATATGGAGATATTACTGGTGCCCGCTCTAGCAAATAGATGATTAACGGGAAGATAGTGATAGTGATGGATACCTCTTCCCTGGGAGCTATGTTAATACAAAGGAAGTGAGAGGAGAGGCAGAGCAGAGTTGTCTGGAGATCTTCAGACCTAGTTTCAACAGGACATACATGCAGGATCCGGAGATACAACTCTGGTTATGAAGGAAAAAATGATTTGGGCCCCCTTGTCTCCCCCTCCCATGGAATGTACATTTGGGAAGGGATGGAATTATTTTGGTGCCACGGTGTAAGTGTATGGACACACTTTGAATGCATATGAGCATGTTTACTTTTGCTGACTTGATTGTCATTTTCTTTTATTTACCAGGAGCTAGTATTGCCACTAGCAGACACCCCTGTCATTACTACTCTCTACCTTTCCCTAGATTTCTCAGAGGAACTCCAATTTAAAATGTTGGGCATTTTATAAAATAATCACCTCAAAGTGTGAATATGAAGGAGACATTGAAAGTTCTGTAAATAAAAGCTAAGGAATAACTATCCCACAAAAAAAAATCAACATTTTAAAAAATGTGCATTTGCTGGTATTTTTAAATTTGTGCTAGTGATCTATTTCTTCATTTAAAGAAAATTGTGCCACAACTTAGTGACTTGAAAGAACTAATTTACATTTAATTTCGATGCAGTGAGTCATTATTTTTTACTGGGTTCTGTGATGGACTTTCCTGCTCTGTCTGGGGTTATTCTGATGTTTTTCAGAGATTTACTGGTTCCACTGACCTGACTGTTCTGAGATGGCCTTACACTGGTTCAGGTCATCTGCACTGGCCTTCAACTCAGAATCTGTCTAAAGTCTCAAATGAGCTTCACATCATTTTCCTACTTTCCAATAAAAATGAACTGATAGTTTCAGGTAGTTTTGAGATGTAGCCACATACTACCACTTCCTCTAGAGTTTTTTAGTCAGATATAGAATCTGCCAAGTTTCCATTTGGGAAATAGGGTACATTTCTTTTCTGAGGGAACAGTGAAGTAATCTGAAAAGAGGCAGAGTAAAAGGGTATCACTGTATCACTGTCTTCCCGTTGTTCATTGATTTGCTCGAGCGGGCCCCAGTAACATCTCCATATGTCCTGTCTCATGCCAGTAGAGCCCAAGGGCATCTGCTTGCTCCAGGAACATAAAGACCCACAATCCATTCGGAATGAGGTCTATAATTGTTACTGGTATTTGGCATATCAAATACAACACGGGTAGCTTGCCAGGCTCTGCCGTGCAGGTAGCATACTCTTGCAGTCATCTCTAAGTCCAGCATTTAATGATGATAAACTGGGCTGTGATAGGCTGGTCTGCTGGGTGGAGTTCTGACGAGAGAGAAGTCCGGATGTGGAAAATGGAGGCCCCTCATGGAGTGGGGGGGTCGTCTGGCTTGTTGCAAGGCTCTGCTGGGCTGGCGGGCCAGGCTAGAACCCGCCATTTCTCCCTGGGCTCCCTGTGAGTGGCTGGGTACAGGGAGAGCAAGTAGCAGCTCTGCCCCATGTCTGTCTCTGGATCAGCATACCTGGGCCAGATTAAAAAAAGACTGCAGCAGGGTGGATTTTGATGAGCCGGACTGTGATAGGCTGGTCTGCTGGGTGGAGTTCTGACGAGAGAGAAGTCCGGATGTGGAAAATGAAAATGTATACAGGATTCTCCCTCATGGAATGGGGGTCATCTGGCTTGTTGCAAGGCTCTGCTGGGCTGGCGGGCCAGGGTTAGAACCCGCCATCTCTCCTGGGCTCCCGAGTAAAAGGGTGGAAAGGATTAATGAAGTCACTTGCATAAAGAATATTTAACAATCCCTACATCCTTCTGTTTTATATGAATCATATTCCTGATATAAGAATATATTTTTCAACTCCCAAAGAGGTTTCAGAAACAAATGAATGAAAAATTGCAAACAAAAAAAAATGAAAATATCCTTTCTAGGTTTTTAATATTTTAAAGCTTGTAAAGTCAAAATTTTTAGTAGTGAGAGGCAAGATATAGATAAGACAGTAGAAAGAAAGAAGTTGAGTCAGTTTCTCCAGAAATACAATAAAGTTTCTTTGGGTTGGAACTGGGACTCAGTGTCTGGGACTAGGAATCAGGTGGTGGAAGAGACTATGAAATTATGGGAGGAACTTGAAAGCGTATAGAGATTATGTGGCATGGAGTACCGAGCATAGCTTAAACACCCAGAGAGATACCCAACTTGGAGGAACAAAAGACCAAAGGGAAATGTATTTGGCAAGAAATACTAACCAAAGACCAGAGAGCAGTGATGTCTCTGAGGACATCAGTAAGGATGAAAATCATGAAGGAGTCAATGTCTGAATTCCCTCTTCCCATACTAGGCTATAAATGATCTCAAACAAGTTGTTTTCATCCATTCCCAAGAATTTACCATGGGTAAAAGGAATGAATACCCGACCTAGGTGAGATGATACCTGACCTAGGTGTCCTGACCTGAGTAAGACAGGGTCTTAGCCTCTTTCATCACTGAATGATTTTATGATCAATTTGTGCTCTCTCTCTCTCTCTCTCTCTCTCTCTCTCTCTCTCTTTCAGTTTTTTAATGGAATCACCATGAGATATACAGTTACAAAATTGTCCTTGATTGGGCTTTAGTCATACAGTCACACAATGTTCCAACACCCATCCCTTCACCAGAGTAGCGTTTTCACCACCAATTCCCCCAATTTCCCCTACTTCCACCTACCCCACCCCAGCCTGCCTTTATGGCAGGCTCTCTCTCTCTCTCTCTCTCTCTCTCTCTCTCTCTCTCTCCCTCTCTCTTTATCTTCCCCCTCTCCTTTTGGCATTATAGTTTTCACTACAGGTACTAAAAGGTTACATGTTTGTTTTGTTCCTTTACCTACTTTCAGTTCTCAGTTCTTATGCAGAGTGATTATTCCAAATATCCTTGTTATAACTGTCCCTTCTCGATCCTAACTGCCCTCCACCACCAACACTTGTGGCAAGCTTCCACCTGTGAACAAGTCTTCCTGGCTCTTTTTTTCTACGGACCTTGTGTATTAGTTTCATATTGTGTTTTTATATCCCACAGATGAGTGCAATCATTCCATGCCTGCCGTCTCTTTCTGACTCATTTCGCCTCAGCATGACACTCTCCATGTCCATTCATGTATACAGGAATTTCATGACTTCATTTTTCCTGGTGCATAGTATACCATTTCATGACTTCATTTTCCTGGTGCATCTGTTGTGCAATATACCATAGTTTCTTTATGATTAGTTTCCTTGAAACTGCACTATTGAAAGGTTTAATCAAACATGAAACCAGTGAAATTACCATTAAATAGAATAAGCATAAGCTCCTGTTGGGGAGGACTCTTTGAAAATTTGTGGTACCTTTCCTCTCCTTAATAGAAGAATGATAAGACCATCCTAGAACCCAAGTACTAAGGTATTAAACATAGATGAGAAGTTGACTCAAGAGTTTTCTTCCTAATATCATATATGATATCTGGTCATTGTTATCATATACATCTGGTCACAGTCCAGGTTCAGTATTTTCCCTTTACACGTCTATTATTATGTTGAATAAAGAGATGTGTTAGAAGGTGTTGAGATTTGTTACTTATCCTTTGTGGATCTAGAACATTCAGAAAAGAACCACTCAGTGGAAGCTCCGCGCAAGTTCTATTTGTAGCAACAGCTGCCTAATCCTTTATGGGTCTGTGAAAGTCCTTGGAGAAGGGCACCACTGGAATACCACAAAAATCATAATCTTCTACCCAGTGACTATCTCTGGAACAAACAAGCTCACTTCTGACAAATATATTCTACCAGTGGCAACAATTAAGGGGAAAAGTTTACTTTCCATGTCAGGGCAATTATCATAGATGAGACACTGTGCTATAGTATTTATCTGTGATATGGCCCTTAAGTTTCTCACCAGATAGGACTATGGTTCTGTGCCCTATTCACAATATTTCTCTTGAAAATAAAATATGTGAAAAATATCATATTCCTTTCACTTAAAAAAAAACAAAGTTGGAGGCTGGAGTGATAGTCCAGCAAGTAGGGGGTTTGACTTGCAAGAGGCCAACCCAGGTTCACTCCCCAGCATCCCATATGGTCCCCAGAGCACCTCCAGGAGTAATTCCTGAGTGCAGAGCCAGGAGTAACCCCTGAGAATATCTGGATGTGACCCCAAAAAAGACCAAATGTTAATCACTTGTATCACTGTATCACTTGTCTTCCCGTTGTTCATCAATTTGCTCGAGAAAATACCAGTAACATCTCCATACGTCAGGATGGAGCTAGTGTAGCACAAGGGCATTTGCTTGCTCCAGGAACATGAAGAGCCTCAAACCATTCCTTCAGATTATGGGAATTAGGTCTATAATTGATACTGGTTTTTGGCATATCAAATACAACACGGGTAGCTTGCCAGGCTCTGCAGTGTGAGTGGGATACTAGTATGCTCTCATCTCATGCATTTATTGATGAACCATGTGGCCACAAAGTGGCCATGGAAGATGGGGAAAGGTGGGCTTTTCTGCTGGGTGGAGCTCTGATAAGCTGTGGAGTCCTGATGTTGAAAATGGCGGCCCCTAATGGTGTGAGGGTTCCTCTGGCTTCTTGTGAGACTCTGCTGGGATGGCAGACCAGGACTAGACCCGCCTTCCCTCCTGGCACCTCATGGTCAGCTGTGCACAGGGAGAGCCAGTAGCAGCTCTGCCCCGTGTATCTGAGTCTCTGGATCAGGCATACCTGGGCTTGAAACAGACCTGCTGTAGGGTGGGACTCTGAAGAGCAGGGATTGTGATCCGATTTTCTACTGGATGGAGCTCTGATAAGCTGTGGAGTCTGGATGTTGACTCCCCCTGTACACAGCTGACCATGAGGCGCTCTGGAGAAGAATGCGGGTCTAGCCCTGGCCTGCCATCCCACAGAGCCTCACAAGAAGCCAGAGGAATGCCATTTTCAACATTTAGACACAACATCCAAAAAAATAAAATAAAATAAACAAAATTGTTTGGGCTGAAGCGATAGCCCAGCTGGTAGGGCATTTGCCTTGCAGCGGCTGGCCTGTGCCGGCCTGGGTTTGATCTCCAGCATCCCATATATGGTCCCCCGAGCACCGCCAGGAGTAATTTCTGAGTGCAGAACCAGGAGAAACCCCTGAGCATCGCTGGTGTGACCCAAAAAGAAAATTAAAAAAATGTTTCTAGTTTCAGAGTTTCCTTTCAAAACACTAATATATTTTTGAAGTAATAAGAACTGATGTAATATATGATTGATTATGACATGATCATAAAACAATTATTATCTATGCTTTGTAGTAAATGAAGACATACACCATTACTAGTAACCAAGAATAGAGACAGAAACGACACAGAGCTTTGGGAGTGGGGGTATCAATTATATATGTATACACACACACACACACATATATATATATACATATATATATGTGTGTGTATGTATGCATATGTATGTATACACATAAATATATACATATATACATTTTTTTTAAATTTCGGGCCACATCTGGGGTGCTTAGCACTTGTTCCTGGCTCTGTGCTCCTGGTGGGCTGGGGAACCACAAGGATGCCAGATATTGAACCTGGTGCAGCAGCATGCAGGGCCCTTCATAAGAAAATTTCAGGATCCATGTTTAAGCTAACTCCAAGCAGTGGTAAGTTATTTGTGAGTTTACTATCATTCTTAACTTTCCTAGAAACCCTGAATCAGCTGGAGAGAACCGCTGATCTGACATGGGTGAATGAGCACACAGCCCTTTCTCATTGATCCTTTTCTTATGAGGATCCTCAGAGAGATATACATATACAAGTCTAGGGGCAAAAATCTTTTCTTTGACAATGAACAATCTGTAGTTATATCCTGGATAAGCCCAGCCAGACTCAAAAAATTGGTTAAATGTCAGATAACAGCTTGGAGGGCAACTTCACATTTCTTAAGGGTGTAAAATCTCCTTTAGATCTCAACCTAAACACCAACATGTAAAAAAAAAAATAAAAATACAACTCCATTAATCTGTTTACTTGTCTTCAGAAAACCCCCACCTTTGAAAGTTTATAGGGTTTTGATTTTTTTGAATAATAAATCAAGAAGTGAAGTCCCTCAAAGCATTGGTTTAAAGATTTTCTTGCCATTAACCTGAGGCTAGGCACCTAGAGGGAAAGCTTTCGTGGAAAACTAAACAGAACTGAAATTCTTTGGGTTTTATTTCTACCGGCTTTGAAGAGCTAATTGCAGTCAAGGGGCTAACAAGAAGGTTGGCAATGAGAAAACAACACTCTTTGGCAGTTTTAGTTTTCCCTCAGATATTCTTCAACACCTTACAAGGTCTCACTGACATTTAAATATTTTAGGACATTAAGTATCTTGAAATATCGATAGTGGCAGATCATATGAAGGGATCTATTCCCAAACCAATTGAGCCCAGCGTTACTATCTAGAATTGAGGTCATTGCTGAGCCCCAGGGTGGCCCAAGGCTCTGAAGTGATACATGCAGTGATTCTAATCTCAACTCCACCTGCCAGACTGTTGGATAAGAGCGCAGGTAACTTACTCTTGTCTGATCTAGTTTCTTTGTCTGGAAAATGAGAGCAATACTGGTGCATTGTTATGTTTATAAAAGTAATTTTAAGTGCCTAATGCATGACATAATAGTTTCAAGAGGATCTTCCAAGCCATGCTCTTGGGGCCTGTGAACCAGCCCCCCGTGATACTTGGCCAACTCAGCCAGATGGATTAATGGTAGAGCCTGAGGATGCAGAGGTTCAATGCAAGGTTCTTTGACTCTTATAGGGCTTTCCCAGGCAATGCTGGGAAGGGCTGTGCACTACAGTTTGAATTCAGCCTTTATGTGAACAAAACATTTATCCCTGACTACTGAGTTATCTCCCCAATCCACCTTGTGAATTAATGGGTTCCATTAATTGAGAGTTGTTCCATATAATCAAGATTTCCTTATTGCTATGGAGGAGAGGGTATGTCAGTAGAAATTCACTAAGAGAGAGGCAAGAAACTGAATGGGAATAAAAGGATCTTTGCTAACTTCTACTTCATATTAATCATGTATGTCCATAGCAAACCACAATAGTATTAATAGTACCATCTTTTCACTATCACCAACCCCTGGGGTATTCATGTTCTTAGCACTATTTTCTTAAGGATCAAGAAAATTTTAGGGGGCCAGAGTAATGGTACAGCAGGTAGGGCATTTTCCTTGTACACGGCCAACCCAGGTGCAGTCCCCGGCATCCAAATCTGGTTCCCTGTACTGACAGGAACAATTCTTGAGCCCAGATCCAGGAGTAACCCCGAGCATTGCCAGGTGTGACCCAAAAAGCAATAAATAATTTTTAAAAGAAAACTTTTAAATTAATACTGGTTATTAGCTAGGCCAGAAGATCTGTCCTGTTGGTGCTGTGGGGCACAAGTGAATGTGAACTCCTCTTTGGAGGGTTATTTGGGACACAGTCTTACTGTGGCACATCTCCACCACATAAGGCCTTTTTCCAGTTGGTTTGGGAAAAGTGAATATCTTGATCCAGGACTGAACAACCTCTTTGTCCCTATTTTCTCTTCTTCTACCTCTGACTGCCATTGACTTTAGACTCTATGGGGTATGAGAGCAGGGGAGGGAGGGCCATAGTCCAAGAGCATTCATCGAAGTCTTCTTGTTTGGACAATATTGCCCAGTCTGGCTTTGAACCCTAGATAGAGCTTTAAAAGCAGAACATATACTCATCATTAACTGCTGTTTCTTATAGAGTTCTGTAAACAGAATCATCAGCCAGGAAAGAAGATTAGGTGGCTTTTTACCAAGTCCCAAACCTTCTTCAATAAGTCACTATCAATATACCTGTTAAATGATCCTTCTAGGAAGACATTGACAAGGAATGAGTGAGCAAACTGGAGTCCCCCCTCACTCACTCACTCTCACTCACTCACTCACTCACACACACACACACACACACACACATTACCACAGTCCGTTTACTACCAAAGTCTCCTCAGTTATACTCCATTAAAGAGATCTCAGATATTTCTCTTACTCCCCATCTATACTGCCTCTAGCACAGCAGCCTTTTTGTGACCTATTGGCTAAATGTGATGAACTCCCGACTCTTTCCATTCCTATTCCCTTGTGCTTTGACTTGGATATTTCTCTCCACGGTTAGTCCATTTTTTGTTTCCAGGTGCTACAATGTCTTCCCTTCTCTCCTAGGATAATGTTACATCATAACCCTCTGATTTTAGGAAAACACCAAATCTCCTTCTCCTTAACCTAGGTTATGAATTCCTCTCACTTTTTAAAAAAGAAACAGACTGAGAGGCTGGAGGGATAATAGTGTGAATAGAGTACTTGCCTTGCATGTGGCTACACTTCAACTCCTTTCACTACAAAAGGTCTCAAGAGTCCGAACCAGGAGTGTTTCCTGAGTGTGGCTTCAGTGGTAAGTCTGCTTACCATCAGGTGTGGCCCTGAAATTAAACCAGACAAACAAAAAAGGTAATAAGAATCAAATAAAAACTTTCTCAAAAGGCACATTTATCCCTCTCCTGAACCTGTTACTCTTGCTGCGATAACTGGGGCATTATATACACTGGGTTATGGTACTCACTCATTTGAAGTTGAATATAGAGTGTGCTACTTGAACACTCAGCCACAGTGCTTACCAGGGAATACACACTTTAGCAGCAATACTCATGCTCACTGTGATTTGAAAGTCACACAGTTTCTCAGCATCCAAAATTGCAGAATTGATAGATCTGTCCTCAGTGCATGTGGGTGACATCAGGATTAAATAGACAGTGGTTGAATTTTGTTCACTGGTATTAGAATAACAACAAAACATAAAATGCATGCCAGTTTTAGTTTTAAGTACTTTTCTCAGAACAGACATTAATATTTACAATCGAAAACACTGCAACTAAAAAACCAGTAATCTTTATGCCTTGAGATGACATCCACAAAATGCCACATTTTGTGGATAAATAAATTGAGATGAAAGAGGTGAAGTAGTTCATTTAAGTTCATACAGCTAGGAAGTGAAGAAAAGCAGGAATTCAGGTCCAAGACTTTAGTATCTCTTAACATAATTATTCTCTTAACCTCATATAATTTCTCAAGCATCTAGTCACTTTGTGATACAAAAAGGCAAATTGTGGAAAAAACCTGGTCAATGAATAGATTAGTATATTATAGAATATACTTAAAAAGAGACTAATGTGGGCTGGGAGAGAGTAATTCCATAGGTAGAGCACCTGCCTATCATGAGCAGTAGTCTGAGTTTGAGACACATCACCATCTTTCCTTAAGAAGCAAGGTAGAAAATGTTACTAGTTGGTATTCCTTACACTGATGGAATCTGTACATATGCAAAAGAATTTGGGTGAGGGAGAGTAGAAATATTTCTTTTTACCTTCTCTTCGGAAATTAGATTTTCTAGGACAAGAAAGAATGCCAAATGTAATGAAATCTCCACGGTTACACACACAGTTTAAATTAACAGTATGAGTCAGTGTTCAGAATAGAAATAGCAGCAAAGGCTGACGTCCCCGGAACAAATGACTCAATTAACTGTATGTGCCCTGCCACCCAGTTAAAATTTCCTTTGTGATTTGTAATCAGAGACCTATGAGAATCAAACTTCAAAGGGGCTGTGGCAAAAATTCTATATAGTTGTAGAGGAGTCTGGTTAGAGCACCTGTTTGAGCGCCCTGGTTCCTTTTTAACCTGCTTCCCTCATGAGTCCCAGAGATGTTTGTGACCCATGTGTGAAAGGAATTGCATATCCCCCTCCTTAATTATCTGTACCTAACCTAGGTACAGTTTCCTGAGAGTGGAAAGCATATGTATTGGGTTTTAGCTCTGATGAAATATTTCTGGGGTAGAGACCCAATTGGATGTGTGTGGTTTGTGGGGAAAAGGTACATTTAGGCATGAAACTTACTCTTTTCTGCCTAAGAAGAGGACACTGATATTTTACTCATTAGAGACAGTTTGAACTCTAAGAATTATACATGAAGAGAGAGAGAGTTTTGTCGGTGGTAACTGAACTTTGTTCTGAATAGAAATTTGCTGGTCAAACCTTCAAAAGAAGGGTATTAAGAGAAAGAGGATAGCGAGGCCTCCTAAAAATCCATATAGAACAGGGAACTCATGAGAGTATAGAGAAGCTAGGACATCTCCTTAAGCCCCATTCTCTAGATAATTTCCTTTAAGTACATGCTGTTTCAGGTTTTCATCTTTGTATGTGTCTAGGTCCTTCTGACTTCCACCTGGCATCATTGTCTAATGCAGGTGAGTGTTTTCTGCAGCTAAGAGAACATAAAAGAAAAAGAATGTAGTTTGGGGCTGAGAAGCAATAGTCAGAAATGCCTATGGCATCCCTCTGCCCCACTCAGAATGCGCTTCTGCATGTGATTATTGGTACTTCAGTGGCCCATGGATTAGAGAGGGTGTTACAGCTTCTATCCATCCTGGTTGCTGGATCGTTATCAAAGCTGGTGCCTTCTCAAAAGCAAAATATTGCGGACTTTAGTTGTTCATTGTAATGATTCCAGGCTCTTGTCCCTGGACATATACTCCCTAGGCACATAACTCTTTGATTCTTATTGCTCTCTGATTACAATTTACCAGATTGTCTATCCTTCCCTCTCTATCCCCCTCTCATTTGTTCAGCCAAGAGATGTTTGTTTATGCATATGTGAGAGATACTGCTGTGGGTATTTTAAACCATAGATAAGTGATTTGGTGTGGTGAGTTCAGGGTCCATCAGCCAGGGTCCATCTGCCCTGTGATTGTGAAAAGTCAATGTTGGAACTTATACATACCTCCTGGAGGCATTAAATTATTCTGTCACTCTAACATCCAAGTTTGATGGCTGCCTTACAATCAATCAGGAAAGGAACAGGAAAGAATGCAGTACCCTTGGAATACAATCCTTTCCTATTCCATCCCGGAAGAATGTTGCTCCTTTGCCAGAATGCTACAGGATTTCCTTGGATCTTCCCAAGGCCTCGCTGAACCCTTTGGAACAAGTTGGGACTCTGATTCAGAAAATCACAGCAGAATCAAAGAAGAGAAATGTACTAAGTTCTTGTGATGGCAGGAATTAGAGATCGGCTTCTCTGACTGGGGCAATGATCTCACCAAGGGACCAGTTAAAGGGATTGGACCACTCTAATTTGAAGCATAGCCTTTCATTTGGAATATGACACAGAAATAGTGAACCAGTGTGCTTAAGAATGCGACACTATCTGACATTTCCCTATGAAGGGATTTTCTGTAGGCCTGTGGAGTAGGCAGGGCCAGGAAAGCATCACCATATTTTACAAATATTTTAAAGTCCATGAGGTATGGACTTTATTTCCAGTGACCATCTAAGTTAGGCAGTTCGCTACAGTCTTTCTCAGAACTTTTAGGACAGACTTAAAGTCTGTCTAGATCACAAAGACTTTAGCAGAAGACTAGGTTCAACTGCTCACTGGAAATATCAGGAAATTCCTGGCCATTGAGGTAAACAATATCCCCCAAATATACAGATAAGAGCCTTGGTTCAGCCTCCCTACCCCAAGAATCAGACCCCAGGTTCATATTCTTAAATACCTTGAATTATCCATTTTGTCCTAAGGCCATATAGTGGGTGAATCTGGAAAGAAAACTCCAGTGCTTGACTTCAGGACTAGTAATGCCTTAATGTTTCAGCTAGTGTGGTTTCTACTGCCCTGAGTACCTGCTAAACTGAATGGCATCTTTAGAGGATTTGCTTGCTAATGCTTTGAGGCTAGCTCCCAAACTCACCATGCCCCAGAAGGTAATTATTGCTGATGAAAGTCCTAAATCCATAGTGTAAGAGTTTGCTGACTTACTTAGATGCTATGATCTCAAATAGACTCAACTACCTCCCATAAAGAGATTCATTTGGCAAGAGCTTAAACAATGACAAATGGATGCATTTTGCTCCATAACCAAGAAGTTCGTTGGTAAGGGAAAAGTTTCATTTATACCTGCTGGTCCTAGAAAAACCACTCATACTAGAACTTACAAACTAAGCAAGTATTCTTGAAGATGATTTCTATGCTTTCTAAAGACCAGACCTAATTAAGTACCATCCATTGTCTACAAAGTCAGGAGCCTCTCAGTGCCTCAAAAATAGGTCATAATTGTAAGCAAGGAGAAGAGCGTGAAGACAGGGTACAGGTGAATGGAGAGCAAGTCAAATGTAGGAGGCTTAATAATTGTCTAATTTTTTCACCTTGAACCCAAAATATAAATTGACATATTTGGGAAAGAGGACGCGGTCTTCCCTCTAGCATGATGGCCGGTATAGAAAGCTCTTTCGATTCCAAAGAGATATTTAAAGTTCCACTGTTTCCTAGTAAGTTACTTTCTCTTGAAAAATGTTCTACTCATTGTTTTAAACAATATAAACCTGTACTTATTTACACAACTTTTAGTGGTGCTATGTGGACCCTCAAGAGCTGTTTGATTTTGCTAATTAGAAGTGTTTCCTTTCTACTCGAGGGGCAATAATAATAATGATGAAAGGCCTAAAAACGCATAAGCATTTTCTGTGTTGAGCTTTCTATTTTACGAATAAAACATTGATGCTCTTTTTAAGTTGGCCATCACTCATCTGGTAGGTTTTGCAGACAATAACAGTTCATTAGTAATATCTGGTGGGGAAGATGTATGATGCTGTAAATATTTAAAATCAAATTTGAAAAAGAAGACAGAGATGAATGCATGAGGTTGGGGGCGGGGGTGAGCATGATGCCCAGGGCAACGGTTTTCACAGCAACTTCCGCTTAGCCCTGCTATTGTTTTTGCTTCTGAGACCAATGGAAGGGGACTTTGGGGCTGCATCCTGGCCAGATTGAAAATGGCAGCCACACAGTTCCATGAGTGTCTGAATGTGGGTCCATAGATAAGGATTTGGGCACAAATAAATTTGTAGGGGAAATGATTTCCAGAATCAGTCGGGGAGAATAATGATGCCTAAGAGGAAAGATGGAGAGACTAATCATGGGGATTTTAGCAGAGCCATTTTGTTGTGTGTAAATAGACTCAGCCTCGCTGAGAGCCCTCTGAGGAACTTCTTTTTGAGGAGCCCACAGTGCTATGGACGGAGACATCTTCCATGGACTTCGTGCTCCTCCATGGTAGTGCTTCTCTCAGAAATGTGTTTATCCCTGATACTTCAAGCCAACAGTGCCAGAAAACTAACTATGTGGGATTCTGGATGCATCCCTAGCTATAGACAGGACCCTGCCAGGTGAAGCTGAAGCTCAGATGAACTGAGACCTAGATAGGATGAGAGAGCGAGCAGAAGCAACAGTGGCAACAGGTGATAAAACTCATCTAGAAGAGAACCTGTCTCTAGGAACAAAATGTGTTTTCAACACAGTTGAGTTAAAAATTCTTAAGCTTTAGTATTTCTAAATTCCCCTGCAGATTCATGAATCAGGGAAGACTGTAGGCCCCTCAGTTCACAGGGTGCAATGTGGAGCTCAAAGGTGGGTTGGGAGGAACTTCTTTGGGGTGAAGATTGTATGTTATCAGTGATAGACTGGTAAAATGATACCAGATTCTTTATCAAGGATCTCAGTCCTGAGATAGACCTGGGAGATAGTATCAGATCCAAGGCACATGAAACCCTGGGCAGATACAGTCTTACTCTGGCAGAACAGAACCTGGCTCACTGTGTTATAGCAGTGTCTGTGCTAAACAGAGGTCCTAGAAAATGTTTTACATGGGAGCTCAAACATGCTGGTGGCTAGGTTCTATCCTGACCCTGTGCTCCACTCTGTTTTAAAATGTAATTCCTGGGGCCGGAGGCGATAGCCCAGCGGGTAGGACGTTTGCCTTGCACGTGGCCTGCCCATGCTGGCCCGGGGTTCAATCCCGGTATCCCATATGGTCCCTCGAGCACCGCCAGGGGGTAATTCCTGAGTGCAGAGCCAGGAGAAACCGCTGAGCATTGCCGGGTATGACCCAAAAAGCCAAAAAAAAAAAAAAAAAAGTAATTCCTAAGGAATTGTCTAGTCTCTGAATATTCTTGAGACAAGTAGGAATTTGAGACATTTTGTTCTAATATCTTACATTTCTGACCATCAGATTATATGTTCAAACAATATCTATTATACACACCTAAGTCACTAGACTTAGAACTAAGTTTAGGGTCCAGAAGAGAGCACAGGAGTTAGGGTACCTGTGATGTGTGTGCCCAACCTAGGTACAATTACTGGTACTACATGTGCCACCTCTAACATTGCTGCGTATAGCCCTGGAGGTTCTCTAGCATGGCTTGATCCTCACCGACACCATGGTCCTGAGCAGAAATATATCTTCATATATCTTCTACCTTCACTGGTTGTCTGAGAATCACTGTGAGTGGTTCTAGACCCCTGAACATTGCTTGGGAAGCAGTATTCCCCCCCCTCCCAAGAAAGAACTAAGGTCAGAAGAAGATTCCTGTGACAATCTAATAAATAGCTCTGATCTCATTTTAATCGTCCTCACTTTACTTTTCATACTTTAAAGATTCTCACTTGACTTCTTAGACTATAGGACTCACAGCTAATTGTAGGGTTCTGAATTAGAGGTCTCACCAGCAAAAGTAGGCAGTCTCTCAATGTGCCCTGTACTGTATACTTGGGAGTGACTCAGAGAGTTATTTCAGCTCTGCATATGTCCTTGTGTTAATTCAACCCCAAATCATGATTTTGTATTTATTTTTGCCATATTGGAGTCACATATTATCTCAAACTCAATAGAAAATTTAAAGTTTCTTCTTTTCAATTTGTTTTTTTTTTAATTTTTTAATTCACTTTGCCATCAACTAACTCTTCCTATATTATGGGCCTATGACAGAGGGAACTTCATTTTTTTGCAGGCATGACCACCTGTCATATATGGATTGGAATCTTTCAATAATACATTTTTATATGTGAAAGATGTAATAATGACATAGTCATTATATGAGAAATAGTCATTAATATTTGTGATATATTGGATATATTGGATATAATATATCTATCCCATATATATGGGATAATATATATGGGATAGATATAATATCCCATATATCTATCAGGACTTCACATAATCAATTTCTGAAATAAACAGCACTCATAGATGAAACACTTCAGTGTTTTGCCAAATAGAGCTCTGATGAATACACTGTCTTTATTGTATTAGATGATTTGGCAATTGCCAGGAAAAGAGCGGACTGAGTAGCAACCTGAATTGTTTGTGCATAGATATCAGGTCCTACTGGGAGACTGAAGTAATAAGCGGAGGTTATGGCACTTGCATTGCATGTGAGATGTCCCCAGTTCACATCCCCATTACTACACATATCTGAGCACCTCCAGAGATCATTCCTGAGCACTGAGCCAGAATAGTCTCTGACATGACTGACATGGTGTGACTCTAAAACAAAAATGAATAAATGCCCACAGGGGAGTGTCTTAAAGGAAAGTGACCATGAGAAGAGGCACACACACACACACACACACACACACACACACACAGAGAACTGAGTCATTCTGGACCCAGAGATATTCCACAGTGAAAGTCTCAAGTAACAGAGTTTGACCACGTTTGGGATATTATTCGGATTAACTTCCTCCGTTGGAGGTTAAAAGTGTATTAAAGTTGCTGGAAAATTCTTCAATGCAGAAACACAAATATTTTAAAAAATAAATTTCACAAACCTTTATGAATCACTGAACTCTTTCCTTTCACAGGTAACTCAAATGACAAAATGACATCTAGTAAAGACTGCTTCATGTATACCTTCTCTTATTTTCCTTAGTTTTCTTATCTGAAATGTATCCGAATTTAGTTTTAACTAATGACCCTATTTTTGGTCATGTTTGGATTTCCAAATTTTTACTTATCTGATGACCCTTTTTAAGTAATAGGTTCTATAGATTGAGACAAAGCCTATGAAATACCAAACAGAATAGACTTCCTAGAAATTATAGCACCTGATTAAGAGTCCTCTGCAAAGCCAAACATTCATCCAAGAATTCCACTAGCTATTGTCCGTCCTTTTGTCCTTCACTCCTTGGAAATTTTAATAAATAGAAAATGAGCACATGACTGGTTGAAGGCATTAGGATTTTTCTATGGCCTAATAAGTTACTGCTTGTTGGGGAAGCTCCACAGAATGCCAGAAAGTTCCACCAGCTTGGGGCACTCACCTTCCATCCAGAGAATATCATCCATCCACTTCCAGGATCATTTCCAGCAGAGGCAAGAGTGGAATGAGTATAGAAGTAAGAGATATAAGCCCATTGACACAAGGTCTGAGACACATGTGGGGTTCATTAAGTAATTCATTTTGTCTTTGTTACCATTATTACTAGAATCCCGGGATTGTGCTAACCCACCTGGAGCCATGTTGGCTCCAGAATAGCAAGCACCATTAATTTTATAACCTGATATAAAAATATCAGAAGAAAATAATTGGAGAGCAGACTATAGTTCCTGAATATTATGAAGCAGATAAGAAAAGATGAAGATGGGGTTGTATGTGCTAATGGAAAATGGACTTTAAAAAGTGATTTATAGTGCCTAGAGCTACAGTATAGTAACTGATTTTAATCCCTTGCACCCCATATGGTCCTTGGATCCCCATCAGGGAGAGAATCCTGAGTGAAGAACCAGGATTAACTCTTAAGCATAGCTGGCTGTGGTTCAAAAACTAAAAATTAATTTTAAAATATTTTTCACATCAAGCACCTATAAAATATAGTGACTATTAAAATTTTTTACTGTTTATTTAGTGTTGTGATAAGTAATTTTTAGAACAATGACTTCTTTTTTATACTTTCAGTTCTAAAAATGTGTGTTCCTATCAATGCCACTCTATCAATGCAGAGGTGGAGACAGGAAGGTGAAATGGCTTTCTGAGTGTCACAATTGAAAGAGGCCTGATTCCAGTCTGTTCTAGAGGTCATCTGAAGTGTTCCTGCCGAAGAAATCCAGGGAGAGTATCTGCTCACTTAGCAATTACAGTAAAATGGGAGGAAGAAGAAGGAACTAGAGAAGTTGGCGATTATTTTACATTCTAAATCCATATACTGGATTTCATAGTGGTAAAAAGATATGTATTTTTTGAGTTAAAAAAGACGTCATTTGACTGAGAGGACAACTACTATATGATTTTTTTTATAAGGAAATATCTAGGCTAGTTAAATTCACAAGACAGAAAGTAGATTAGCATTCCCAGGGTCAGGGAGATGGAAAAAAAGGGAGTTGTTGCTTAATGGGCATAAAGTTCCTGTTCAAGGTGATGGAAATATTTGGAAATAGACAGTAGAAATGGTGGTATATCATCTAAAATGCAATGTCATCTTCCTAAAATGGTTTATACTTGTGATATATGTACTGTACAAATAAATTCTCAAAGAAAAATTTCCCTTGTTCTGAATTCAAAGAAAAAATTCCTTTGACCTGAATTCAGATTAGAAAAACTTTCCTAGTAACCCTTCTTATTTATTATTATAAATCATAATTATTTATTTTGTTATTTATCTCACTTTGCTGTGCTTGGCTTCTCTTGTCACTTACAGGAAAATGGACATGGCTTGCCTACTTGGGCTAACCTTGTTTCACTTCCTCTGAACTCTGGGCTAAGCTCACCGCGCTTTTTTTTCGTAGAGCTTCTGAAAAAGAAGCTCTATCTGAAAAAAAAGAAGCTCTTCTGGGGCTTCTGTGTAAGATTTAGAGATTGTTATTAAAGTCATTAAAAGCATCTTACCTTTGGGTGGGCTGAAGTAATAGTACAGGTAAAAAGGCATTTGCTTTGCATGCAGCCAACCTGGGTTCGATTCCTAGAATCCCATTTGGTCCCCAAACACTAACTACCAGGAGTAATTTCTGAGAGCAGTGTTAGGAGCAACCCTTGAGTATTGCCAGGTGTGACTCAAAAAGCCAAAACAAAACAAAACTAAAATCTTACCTTCTTCAGTTTCAAAGCAAGATATCAGAGTGACTTGGGAGATTTTATTTACATGAATCAGATTCCCATATTGGTGATTTGAGAACTAGGAAAATCCAATCCATCCATACATCCATTCTTCTAATCATCCTTGCACCCACCCATTCAGCTATACTCCCATTGTGTGCTCATTCTAGTTCGCTATTGTTTTTGATTGGGGAAAAACCCAGCGGGACTCAGGCTTATACTCTTGGCTCTGTGGTACTCCTGGAGTTGGGTAACATAGACGGTGTTGGGAGCCAAACCTGGGTCTGTTGCATGCAGACAAAAGTCACACCCATTGTACTGCCTCTCTTGTCTCATGTGCATCCCTCCTGTTAACAAAATTTAAAAAAAACACGAAGGCGACATTTGGCTATATGCTAGAAGTAAGAGTCACATTTCTCATAGCACTGTCAATAATCCTAGAGTTAAAGATAAAAATTAGAAGAAGCATTGAGGATCATGGCTTTTTCTACTCCCACTTGCTCTGTGACTTTGGCTAAGTTGTTTCCCTCTCCAAATTTATAAATAAATCCAGGCATTGCCCTCCAGCTCTGTAATTTGCTGACTGTGTGCATAGAGTTATTATCTGGCTGTTAACAAACATTTTCAGATATATGTCTGCAAGATTGTGATCATGAGCAAGATACACATAAATTGAAAGATTGTGTCTTTATGCTAGCAGCATTAGAAACAGATAAGAGTTATTTTCCCAGTCAGCTTTTGAGTGCTTAATGTTGGTAATGATGATAATAACAGAGAAAACAGAAACGCTTGAGTATATAGAAAGAATATGTGATTATGATTTATAGAATTGAGTGAAAGAGTAGTTGTTCATCTGTGAAAAGATTTTATAAACATGAAATAGAAAAAGCATGTTCAGGTTCCCTATAAATGACATGAAAGAAGCTTAATAATGGGTAAATATGCTTTTTTGTGGTATGTGTGTCTTTAACAAATATTGACCTGTCCTTTACTGTTATATTTCAAAATCTGAGTAAATCAAAATAAGGTGTTTTATAGGACTCTCTTGTTTTATTATCTGTCATTTAATTTTTAATACCTAAGTGACACCTGATATATTACCTAATCAAAAGAAGAGAATTATACATTGCACATAATCAGTTATTTTTGCCATATCACTGAAATTAGACTAACAGATGAGGAAAATAAATAAGATGAACTTTAAAAATGAAAATGCTTAGCCTTTGGAATTTTAGTTGACAGCTTTTGAAAATTAAATTATAAGTCAAGTCCTGATAGGTTTGATATCTTCTTTGCAGCTTTGCTGATGATATATTACAGCTTTAATGGAATATCATTTATCATCTGATAATAACAAATGTAGTATTTCTGAGCTTGTCATCTCTTCTGTGATGACAAATAGTCCAACTTGTAGCGGTGATAATGGAATTTTATAATGATCTGTCCTAAACTGACTCAACTGCAGCCTGAGCTATTTTTCTTAAATCTCATAATGCCTATTACATGTAGATTACAATAGTCAATGCCTCCCACCAGTGCATGAGGGGCCTATCAGTGAGTCCAGATTTTAGGCAAACATATCAAAAGGATCAAATAATATTTACTTGTTTATCAAAATTATCCCCCTTAGGTAGTCAGGAAGGTGGTTGTATACTGTCAAAATAGCCAACTGTAACTTATAAGAGAAAACAGCAATGAAAGCTCTGTTTATCTTTGAAACAGAAGGCAGTATATTCCATTTGTGGTTGTACCCCTCTAATCCATCATTTCATAGAGACTTATTTAATGAAGGCCTAGTGTTGAGAACATAAGTTAAAGATCCAAGTTACCTTTCCATTTTATCTTAAAGCAGGATTTATTTTATGTCTTAACTCTTGGCTTATCTATACTATCATCTGGTGCACCAATATATTCCATAGTCCAAATCATTTGTTCTCTTGACCCTTGTCTTAAACTTTTGAACAGACTATAGCAACACGGAAAGTTGAGAGTGTGAGGATATGGACTGCTTGAAGCATCGTTTTCATAAGTGGGAGAGGAATGCAGTAGCAACAATGCTCTAAATCTATATTTCAGAATGGGGGCATCTCTAGTATGCTTAAGAGGAGGTGGGTAAGAGTATTCTGGAGGACACTGTATTTCATATTCCACATCTGGGTCTCAGCCTCCTTTAAGATAATTTTGTTTCTGGTAGTGGTCAGAGAAGGCCACTGTAATGCAGAGAGACATATTTGATTGAGGGTCTCAGTTTTGATAAGGAATAATTCAGAATTGAACAAAGGAGAGAACGTATTGTTAGTGGCATGAACTGTTATACAGTGACTGATAGGAATAAAGTGTTACCCTTAGTGGGGGTAGAAATAGGTAACATTTCAGACCAGTGTGAAACTGCTGGTTTCATTGAAAGCATGATCTTTCTTCTTTCGGAGCATTTAATTCCAGTCCCAACTAGTCCCATTTTCTTCTTTCATGATTTTGACTTCCTTCAGATTTCCTTTGTGGTATGAGAGAAACTGTGATGGGGATGGTTGTCCATATACATTAAAAATGGCTGACTTCCTACTGCTGTGTGTGGTTCAAAAAATAATAATAAAACAATCAATAACAACAAAACAACAGCAAAAAATATACCCCTTCTAAAGAACTCTAAGTCAATAAATAGGAAGCTTAGTAGCATAGATTTTGATGGAAAGAACTAACTGAATTTACATAAGGCATTCTATGGCTTTGATGGCAAGTGAGATTTACAAATTTACTTTATTTGCTTAAACTGCAAAATGGGCATGATCAGTATAATACTATCCCTTTAATTGGGTAATTGCTTCAGTTTGCATGGACAAAAGGTTGCCTGGGATGCAAGAATTTTAGTGCTAAAATTTGGGAAACTGGGACATTATTCGTCCTATGAAAGGCATAGATATTTTAGTGCATGTGCAAACCCTTTAGAAAATATAGAGGCACAAAATGTGAGCTAGCACAACTTGCTAAGAATGCTTTCAAAGTGTGCTGGTCCAGGAGTGGAAAATTCAAATCTGAACACAATGGATTCCTGTTGGGGAGCAACTGGGGTCCCCAACTTTATCAGAGAATAAGTTCCCTTCTACCTCTGAAGCCGGTGAGGAATAGATGAAAACTCAGGAGTCCAGCACAGCTGGACTTTAAAAGGCTGTACTCTCACAGGTTCTGGTATACAATCCAGTAACAGGAAAACCCCGACTTTAGGTTCCTAGCTGGGCCCTGGCCACGTGTAGGTTTAGAATTTTAGGCCAAGATAGCTGCTACCATGTGCTAAGGCCTAACAGGGAAGAGAACTGAGAGGAGAGGAGAGGCAGAGAACAAAGAGGGAGCCAAAAAAGGCCAAAAAGCCCTGTCTCCTAGCTTATTTTATAGATAGAAAACTGCCAAAACCTTCCAGCCCAGGCTATCATGGGCTGGGCTATCTAGAGAGGAAGCCAGGTAAATAATCCTATTGAAATGCAGATCTTCAGGTGGGTCCTCTGACTCAAGCTTCACAAAAAGCCAGAACTGACTCCCTCAGGTAAAATCTCCCTAGTAGAGTTGGGAGGGGCTGCATCTCTGAACCAGAAAGCAGTTCATAATGTAATT
>JAJIBD010007773.1:0-59952 GCA_021461705.1 Cryptotis parvus | reverse complement strand
TCTAGTACTGCTCATTTTCCCAGCACTGCTCTGGCTATTCAGGACATTTTGCAGTAATGAAAATTTCAGTAATGAAATATTGATGGGATTTTGATCAGACTGCATTAAAACTTGGTCATTTTCATAATACTAATCCTACTCCATGCTAATCTTCTCTGTATCATTCCAATTTTTAGTATATGTGCTGCCAAAGCGACTTCCAGAGACTTACAGACATGGGGCAGAGCTGCTACTTGCTCTCCCCTGTGCCCAGCCACTCACGAGGCGCCCGGAGAGATGGCGGGTTCTAGCCCTGTCCCGCCACCCCAGCAGAGCCGCACAACAAGCCAGATGACCCCTCCCCACTCCATCGGGCCGCCATTTTCCACATCCAGACTTCCCTCTCGTCAGAACTCCACCCAGTGACAGCCTATCACAGCCCGCCTTGCGGCTGCTTTGGCCGCTTCGGTTCATCTATAAATGCTATATTTAGAGGTGACTACAAGGGTATGCCACCTGCAGGCAAGCCTGGCAAGCTGCTCGTGTTGTATTTGATATGCCAAATACCAGTAGCAATTATCTTAGTTCATTCCCATGACCTAATATAATGGTTTGAGGCTCTTTATGTTCCTGGAGCGAGCAGATGCCCTTGGGCTCTACTAGCATGAGACAGGACATTTGGAGATATTACTGGTGCCTGCTTGAGCAAATAGATGATCAACGGGAGGATAGTGATAGTGATAGTGAATCTTACTCCATGAAAATGAACTATCTTTTGTGTCTATTATTTCTGTTTTTTAATTTACTTTTTATGAAGGTAAAATTGATTTACAAGAATGATAAATATAAATGTTTCTGGCCATTAGTATGCTGTCTTTGTAGAGCTATCTATTCATCTCTTCTCATTTTTGACGGGCTTATTTGTTTGTTCTTGAGTTTGGAGTGTCCTTTAAATATCCTGACTATTAGTCCTCTATAAGATGTGTGGTGTGCAAACTCCCATTCACTGGGTGTCTTTACTCAATGATGACTTCTTTTGAATTACATTTTTGAATTTTATGTAATTCCACTTTTTTTTTTTGCTTTTGTTTCCGTTGTGAATGAAGTCAAGCAGCTACTGAACACCTCTAGAGTCAATCATGGAGTGTTTTGCCTGTTTTCTTCTATGTATTTCATTTATTTCTTATTTATGTTTGGAAACACACCTTGTGATGTTCAAAATTTACAGTGGCCAGAGTGACAGAGCAGTGGGAAACATACTTGCCTTGCAAGCATCTCACCCAGGGTTGATCCCCCAGCATCCCATATGGTCCCTGGGCACCCAGGGAGTAATTTCTGAGCACAGAGCTGTAAAATAAACCCCTAAGCATAGCCAGATATATCCCAAATTGGGTATTGAATCAAGGTCAGCCATATGCAAACAATGGCCTTAATCCCCCCAGAAGCCAACTATGTATTTAAGTGATTTGGTTCTAACATCTAAGTCACTAATCCATTTTGGGTAAACTTGCATTCATAGTATGAAATATTGTTATCTTTTCTGTTTCTTTCTCTCTCACTCTCTTATCTTTCCTTCACTTCCTTCCTTAAACAATCTGAAAGCCTTTGTTGCTCATAGCAACCCTAATTCACATGGAACCACACCCTATGTTCCCCACAAACTCACATCCTGAATTATTTGTCCTAAAGCACTAGTCCTCAAAACTAACCTAAAGTTGTCATTCATTCTAAAATGTTCTTCTTTTGGATCACTTTCTCATGCACTAGGCTACAGTCCATGTCTTTTTCTATCTTTTAATTCCATAAATGGCAGAGTATGAATCACAGATGACACCAAAGTAAACTATTGCTTGATTCATGGGGAAAATGATAGACACATGAAAGACTAGATGACAGGAAAACTGTAAACTGGACCTTATTACAGTTATATGTAGATTATAGGTTTATGACTACTTAAAGAAACAAAGATTGCCAATTATGAATGTAAGGGAAGAATGTAATACAGAGACTCTCAGACATGGGGCAGAGCTGTTCCCTTGCTCTCCCTGTGCACAGCCGTTCATGAGGCAGTCGGGAGGCATGGCAGGTTCTAGCCCTGGCCCACCACTTCGGCAGAGCCTCACAACAAGCCGGGACCACCGCCCCCTCACTCCACGGGAGCCGCCATTTTCCACATTTGGACTTCCCTCTCGTCAGAACTCCACCCAGCAGTCCAGCCCATCACAGCCCGGCTCACGTGGCTGCTTGCGCCACGCGGTTCATCAATAAATGCTTTATTTGGAGGTGTTTAAAAGAGTTTGCCTCCCACTGGGCAAGCCTGGCAAGCTTCTCGTGCTGTATTTGATATGCCAAATTCCAGTAACAATTATATTAGGTCATTCCCATGACCTAATATAATGGTTTGAGGCTCTTTATGTTCCTGTAGCAAGCTGATGCCCCTGGCTCTACTGGCATGAGACAGGACATATGGAGATATTACTGGTGCCCGCTCTAGCAAATAGATGATCAACGGGAAGATCGTGATCGTGATCGTGAAGGGAAGTAAGCCCAAGGGAAGCTCAAGAAAGGCAAAGTATAAAGTCTTATCCTTAGACTTGTTCTGCTCACCAATAAGAACAAAGACATACTTGGCATGTACATTAAAGCTGAAAAGAAGCTAAGCATAAAGAAAAATGTGACGTAGTTACTTTGGGGGATAGCTCAATGGCAGAGGCATGAAGCCAGAATTCCATTGCCGGCACCAGTCCATGCAGCAACTGCATATCAGAGACACTGCCATTTGCTGATTCTCGGCAATAAAGCATGCAACTCTGATGCACTACAATCAAGTGTATGCGAACAGCACGACTGAAATATATGATCACCTCACCAACACCATCAATGAGCACCACCATCAAATATGCAAATAAAGTCTGCAATCCCCAGTGAGTACCACAACCAAGTGTACAAAACCTGCAATAAAATGTGAGAAGTTTGGTCATCGCAAGGACATAAGCAATTTGTGACCAGAGAGATAGTCCAGCAGGTAGGGTATTTGCCTTGCGCACAGCCAATACAGTTTTATCTCTGACACCCCATTTGGTTCCTGACTACTGCCAAAAGTAATTCCTAAGTGCAGAATCACAAGTAAGCTGGTTTGCGGTAGACCAACACCCAAAAATAACAACATAAACAACCAGAGAAGGCAAAAGGAAAAAGCTAAATGTGGTATACCAGAAACAAGATCCAAATGCTTTCTGGAGTCTAGAATGATGGATCAAATTAAATATATCTTCTGAGTATGTATATATTAATAATAAAATTCTTAGACATAATTTTATGTCATATACATATTTTATATTACATATATTATACACCTATACTCTTAAATTAGGACAGGCATAAAGTACTTCATTTCATCCATATCCTTTACTCAGATCCAAAACTCCAACTTCACAGATGCAGAGATATAAAGAAATAAAACTGTCCATAGGAAAAGATACATGGGCTTCACTTTGCTGCAAAGCTCAGTTCTTTTAAAGTTAATGCTTTTTTTTCATCCTCTCATAAAGATGAAAGACCCGAAAGTCAAGTTCTGACTATCTTTTGTAGTCACATTTAGAGCACTGTGTTTATTGCATGTCATTGAGACGTTGTCAAAGTAATTTCAATCAACCAGAAAAAATTCAAAGAAATGTAACACCCAGAACCCAAAAGAAATATTGTTATCTTAATCCAATGTTCCCAAGTTTGGCACACTATGGTTGCCAAATGATACAATTTATAGCCTTATGGTTCTAAAATAATCAATACTCATTGTATATTACATTCAGTATTAAGTAATTAGCAGACAAACTCTTACTGTATTTATAGCAGATTTCTATTTTATCATTTTTACTGAGGAACCAGGAGTTACAGGACTGTTTATTACACTATTCCTGCATACATCATGTAACACAACACACCCATCACCAGAGGGTCGACTTCCTTCCACCAATTCCCAAGAACCCTGCCTGGACACAGGTCCTCCCATATTAGCTCTATTCTATAGGTAAAATCTCCTGTTTCAATGAACGTGGCCATTTGTTGATCCTTAACTATGCTTCTTTATCGCTGCATAAGAGAGGCCTCTTCTAAAATTTATTGTGGAGATGGTGATAGATAAATAAAGCCAAACTCCTAAAATTCCACTAAATTGTAAATCAATAAGTTAATAAACATTTTTCAAAAATCATAAATCATTCTTTTTTCATAGGTATATAAAACTTTTAATAATAGTATTGAAAGAAGGCAGAAACCCTCCCTTTCCCAACCAGGGCAGGCCTACTCATGGAAAGTTACCAATTTAGGGCCTGAGTGTCCTTTCCATCTTGAAGTAACCTTTTGTTATCTACAAAAGGCCCAGAACAAATTCCTGCTAGAGGTTATTAGACCCCCGCCCAGAATCTACTATCTGGCTGAATTGCCTGAATTGCATTCCTGCACGTACACATAGCCATTGCCGACCCATGATCCCACGCGTGTATCTAGCTGCACCAAATATAGAAAGAAGTATTAAGAATGATCTGATTGGTGGGGAATGGTTACTTGGTACAAAGTGATTGGCTGCCTGCGCCGCAGAACCTTGATGTAATATTTTAAATCTATTGGATGGTTATGCGCGGGCTTTTCTGTAGCGGCGGGAACTATCTCTTAAAAATCCTCCCTGGAAGGGCTCGGGGCTCTTAGCCACTGACCGCTTGGGGTCATGCTATGGGCCCGAGTATACTCGCTATTAATAAAACCCTTGCTTTTGCAGAGGACCTGGTCTCTCAGAGTTTTCCTTGGTAGGTGCGGCGTTCTGAGGCTCCCAGTCAGTCACCCCATAGGGTGGCCAACTCTTTCAGTATAAATAATTTATGCTAATATATTTTTAAATTAATATAAAATAGATTTATCTATTTTAAACTATTTAAATATAAATTTATTTTATGTTAAAATGGATTTATCTATTTTAACATAAAATGGATTTATCTATGTTTAAATTAACATAAAATGGATTTATCTCATTCAATGCTTCTTGGAAAAACTGGTTGCAAGGCTATAAATTCCCTAAGCTATTGCCTGACCATGAAACTCTGTCTCGTCCCTTCATATCTGGCTGGATGGATTATTATTGGTGAGGTGTTCATTTCATTGAGTTTCTGTACTATATCCCTCCATTCACTTCTGGCTCACAGAGTCTCATTACATAGATCTGTGTGAATACTGTGGGCTCTCTGTATGTAAGTTCTTTTGTGATCTTGATGCTTCATTATTCTTTCTCTGCCTTTGTCTTCTGTCATTCTAATTATAATGAGTCTTGGAATTTTTCTATATGGGTCTATTTTCACTAGAATCCTTCAGGCGTCTTGGATTTGGGTATCTGCACTCCTCAACTCTGGGAAATTCTTATCTATGATTACTTTATCCAGTCATTCTTCATGGAATTCACCTTCCTGTTTTTCAGAGACACCAATGATTCTTCTATTAATCCCCCTGACCTCAATTCTATAGTTCTGTGATACGCTGTTCATTTCCCTTCAAACTTTCTTCCATCTTCTGTTGTTTTCTAGAGGCTTCCTGCATCTCATCATGAAGCTCCTTGACCTTTTCCTCAGCTACTCTTTTCTGCTGCTCAGACCTTCTATCGCATCTCTATATCACCTTGCTTTGCTGACTGCCTGTGACATTGTTTCTTTGAGCTCATCAAATATCCTGAACATGGTGTCTACAAAGTCACTCTGTGAGAGTTTCATAACTGGCTGGTACTGGTAAAACCTTCTGTGTTATTATTTTTGCTCACTGAGCTTGATGAGTTTCTATGTATCTTCCTTGTCCTATTGCTGTCCTCCTGCAGCGTTGAAGGTGAATCTTTGCAGCCAGTAGTTAGCCCCCTGGGAATCTCTGAGGGATTGGGCTGGGTGTTGACCTTTTCCTTCCCTTCCTGTCTTCACCCACTGATAGGATATATAAATGTGAGCAGTAGAGCTGTTGGTGCAGGAGATGTGGAGTTGAGTCTGCTGAGATGGTGGAGGCTGGGTGTGGAGAGTGCCAGGAACCAGCCGCTGTTCCAAGTGTTTTAAAGACTCATTTGTTTTGTGTTAGGGGTCCTCCATGATGGCCTGAGATCCCTTTTCAGAAATAGTTTATTGTTTCAAAATAACAAAAGCATCTTCTGGTGTGTAAACAAAACATCTTTAGCATATGTAAAGAGCCTACTGAAAGAGAGGAAAGCCCTTCATTTACTAAACAAAACTCAGGGCTAGCAAGTAGGGTAGAAAATAAAGAGTACTCCCATCCAAATACAACCCAGGCCTGACCCTACTTAGCCTGGATCAGACAAGATTACGGCCAGAGCGATAGTACAGTGAGTAGGGTATTTGCCTTGCACCTGGCCAACACAGGTTCGATCCCGGCATCCCACATGGTCCCCCAAGCACCGCCAGCAGGAGTGACTCCTAAGTACAGAGCCAGGAGTGACTCCTACTCCTGAGCATTGCTGGGTGTGACCCAAAAAAGCAGAAAAAAAGAAAAAGAAAAAGAAAATAAAGAGTCCTCCAACAATTCCCTTTTCTGTTTAGAAAATAAAAAAACATTTAAATAATATCTAAGGAAGGGTGACACAGAAAGAGGAACAATTCCAATCACAAAACAGTCTCATTTGTTGCTCCAGGATCCTAACTTGCCCCTAGACCCAGAGCAATTTTTGTACAGCAAGTGGACACTTGCCTTACATATGGCCAACCAGGCTCAATACTTAACACCCCATATGTTTCCTGAGTCCACTAGGCGTGATCCCTGAACGTAAAGCCAAGAGCATAGACAGGTATGACCCAGAACCAAAAATAAACAAAATAAAATAAAAGATGTTGGGAAAATCTCCATTTATCTCTCTTCTATGAATTTTGCTTTAGTTTAATATGAATACCCTGAATAAAGAAGCTAAGCATCTGACAATATTGATAAGGATCATTTCCACTCTTAACATTCCATGAATACTGCTGACCACTGGCTTGAGCCAACAGTAAACAAATCTAAAATGAAATGGCTGACCCACAAAGACTGACTTAATCATATATTTTAAGTGCACATGAGTTTTCCTTTATGCCGTGTAAATCATTATGACCCTTGGGTCAGTTGAAAATTGCATCTGAAATATTCTCAAGAAATCAGCCACCATAATTGCCCTGAGTTTATGCTATGTTAATGGCTTGAATCCTTCAGAGAATGACTTCATCTCTGAAATGTAAATTTATTTTCAGGCTATCACCTGTTATCATTAGTTTAACATCTTGTGATGGTACATATCCTCAGAACAGTGGAACAATGGGAAAATAAACAGATTTAAGGTTCTAAGAATAAGCTTTCTTCTTCCTCATCACACACTGTGAGGTGAATTTTATAAAAATAGCATGAAAATTGGAGCACAAAGGGCCACAAATCCTACTGTAGCTCTGGGAAATAAATGTAGCTGGCTGAAGAACTCTATTCCAAACATTCATTCATCCAGCCTCTGTACAATTAACTGACTCTGACTTTTGAACGAGATTCACTTTTAATTGCTTTTTTATTGAACCACTTATATTTTGAAATGCATATTTTAAAATAATCACAAGCTAAGGATGAGCATGACTTCACAGCAACAATTAAAACCAACAAACAAAAAAAACAGGAGCATACAGATAACTGGAGTTAGTACTTTATTTCACCCTTTATTCAGAATGATGCTTTCCTTAAATTTTCTGCCATAGCCGTGGAAGCACAATATGTCCACACCATAAATGCATAGAGTGTGGGCAATCGCCCAGAAAAATAATTAGCATCAGAAGGAGTATTTTAGTTACCTTACAGAATCATGTGTTTAGTGCAAGTATAAAAGGAAATGGAAGCAAACATTATTCCAATAGTTGAGCTGAGTTAGTGTAGAGGACTGCAAACACAGGGCAAGCAGGCTGTCAGCCTTCCTGCTGGACTCTACACAGCTCTGGCAGCATTTCCCATTACACCCAGACACAACCTACCACAGCTTTTAGGCCCTCCAATCTAAAGTAAGATATAACAATGATCTTTAAGTTGGACTCATCATGGCCTATAGTACTCTCTATCCTGTTTGCTCTACTATGTGCCAAATGCCTGGTTCATTATTAGAAACTAAAAAATTATCATTCTGAATAACTTTATTCACATGTATCACATCATTTGGTCCTCACTACATTAGGCTCTATTATTATTTGTTTATTTGCAATGTCAGGGGTTGGACCCAAGTATTATGCATATAAGTATACTTTACCACTGAGCTACACGGTCAGCCAACACTGTTATTATTTTAAGTGGAGATAACCTGAATTCATAAAGAGGTTAAATAGTTGCTTCAAAGACACACAGGGAGACATTTCTGTATGCAAATTAATGAATTAGAAAAGAAATAAATTAAAAAGACAAACCTTTTCAAATGTCCCAAAATACTAAATACCTAAGACTTAACTTTACAAAGTTGGTGAAAGACCTAAACAATGAAAACTACAAATCACTCTCAACGTTGAACAGAAAATAGGAAATGGAAATAAATTCCCTGTTCATGGATTGAAAGAACCAACATCATCAAATAACTTTTCTACTCAAAGCACTATACAGATTCAAGGTACTCATTAAGATTCCAAGTTATTCAAAGACTTGGAACAAGCTCACTTAAATTTGTGTGAAACTATAGACTCCACATAGCCAAAGCAATACTAAGAAGAAAAAAGAAGATGGAAGGTATTGCATTTCTCAAGTATGACTTGTACTACAAAGCTATAATAATCAAAAACTGCATGGTAGTGGAATAAAGATAAACCTTCAGACCAATGGAACAAATTAAGAGTCCTGAGTTAAACCCAAGGATTTATGGGCAGTTAATCTATGAAAAAGAAGCTAAGTACATAAAGTGGAGCAAAGAAAGTCTCTTCTACAAATGGTGCTGGGGAAACTGGACAGCCAATTGAAAGAAAATAAAATTTGAATTTGTACCTCACACCATTCACAAAAGTAAATTCAAAGTAGATTTATGACCTCAAGATTAAACCAGAATTCATTAAATACAATGGAGAAAACATAAGATATAGACCACAGAGGTATTTTCAATGAGCTGACCACAGAGGCAAAGACAATAAAACCAAAAACAAATGGAACTACATCAAATTGCAAGGCTTTCGCACAGAAAAAATAAACTCAAGTTAAAAAGACGCCCTACTGAATGAGAGAAAATGTTTGCGCAAATACATCAAATAACAGGCTAATATCCAAAAAATCTATGAAGCAGTCAGAAAGTTAAAAAACAATAAAAACAAATCGAAAAACCTTCTCTAAAAATGTAGGAAAGAGATGAATAGAGACTTCCCTGTCTGCCTTGCACACAGAAGACCTGGGTTTGAACCCGGCATCCCATGTGATACCCTGATTACCTCGAGAAGTAACTCCTGAGTGCAGATTCAGGAGAAACCCCTGAGCATCGTGGGTGTGACCCAAAAAGCAAAAAAAAAAAAAAAAAGTTTACCTAAAGAAGACATACAAACTGTCAATAGGCATATGAAAAAAATGTTTATGGTTACTTACGGTTGGGGAAATGCAAATCAAAACAATCACATATCATCTCACACCAATATGAATGGACATATTTAAGTCTGGAAACTGCAAGTGTTGGCAGGGTTGTGGTGAAAAAAGAGACTATCATTTACTGCTGGTAGAAACATTTGGTTCAACATTAAGGAAAGCAATATGGAGATTCCTAAGGAAAGTGGGAATAGAGCATCCATATGAGCAAGAATACAATATGTTGGCATCTACTCCCAAAACACAGAAACAGTAATTCAAAAGAACAGATCTATACCATGTTAACTGCACCACTTAGTAAGATGGCCAAGATATGGGAAACAACCCAAATGTCCAACTATGTCTGAATGGATCAAGAAGTTGTAGCATAAATACAGAGTGGATCACTATGTAGCTATAAGAACGGAAAAAAGTCATGCAATTGTCCACTACATGGAATGGAACTTGAAAGTATTATTCTGAATGAAGTCAGTCATAAGGGAATAGACAGATACAAAATCATCTCTCACATATGTGGCACTTAAATATACATAGTAAAGGGAGCAACAAATGGCCAAAGGCAACTGGAGAAAACAAGAGCTGATCGACAGAACTTCGCTGTAGGAGTATGGAGATGGAAAGTGGGAGTATGGAAAAGAAGGCACTCTGGGGATTTGGTTATAAAGTAGGTACCATGATGGTGGGTGTGGTAATGAAACCACCATTAAGAGTATTGTAATCTCAAAATCTCAATACAAACTAAAAAAAAATAAAAATAAATCACACATGGCAAGACAGTTAAGGAGTTACTCTAAAGATACACACTCTTATGGTTGTAAAGATTCGTGGATAGCCGCTACGCTATACTGTTTTGCCTTTCCTTCCTAAAGGCTCATCAGACTGTCTATTTGATACCATTATTTACCTTTAAAAGGAAACCTCACAAACACTTTTTTTGGCCTACAGTCTTGTTCCTGACAAAGCTAACAATTAATGTGGAAATCACCTTAATTATCCTCTATACAACACTTTATTTAGTTATTGCACATGGTCCCAATACTGAACATCTAAAGCTGAAAGTATTTCCTGTTAAGGCCATCATACATATTATCCCACACAAAACATAACTTGAAGAAATCCCTTACTTTCTATAAAGATAAACTTTTAGGAGAGCTGTCAGTGTTGTAAGACCTATTCAGCCACCATGCTCTGAGGCTGTCAAAGTGGAATAAAATACAAGGACCAAAAAAAGCATGTGGGAGGCAGTATACCTGGGATTTGTATGCCTGGGATTTGCTCCTGTACTTCCCAAATAACCAATAGTCCAAAGAAGAAACATGAAACTAAAAAGACAATGCAAGTTTTTGAAGTCTGAAACTATAAGGCCAATGCTGAACGCCCCCAAAAAAAAAAACCCCTCAAAACCAAAAAATTAGTTTGGTTAATGTACCTGTCCATATTTCACTCTGTCAGAAAAACCATATTCTGGCTTTGTATAATGGAGTATACATTGAGCACTAACCACAAATAATTAAGAAACATTTCCTTGGTCCCAAACATGCAAAGATCTCAGAGAATCATGGGTCCTTGACCTTGGATATTGGTATCATAATATGTACATATATATTTATGCTATGCAGATAAATGCAGTCATTCTGTATCTGTCTCTCTCCTTCTGGCTAATTTCGCTCAACATAATCTTCTCCATGTCCATCCATTTATAGGCAAATTTTATAACTTCATTTTTCCTAACAGCTGCATAGTATTCCATTGTGTAGATGTACCAAAGCTTCATATATCAGGAGGTCTTGTCAAAGGTGGAAATTATCACAAACGTGTGGGAGTCAGAGGCTAGGTAAGACAGAAAATGGAACAGTGTGCTAACAATTGTCTAAGGTACTAATACCAACCTAGAACTGAGCATTAAATAGAGGCAAAAAGATACACATGACAACCCTTTAATGTATGTTCTGTAATCCATAGTCTGAGAGGGGAAGGAAAAGAGAAAGAGAGAGAAAGGGAAAGAAATAAAGAACCTGCCATGGAGGAGGGCTGGGGGAGGGAGAGGGAACCGGGGACGTTGGTGGTGGGAGATGGGCACTAGTGTGGCGGGATGGGTGCTGGAACACTGTATGACCAAAAACCCAAATATGAACCTTTTAATTGTTTATCTTTGTAATTGTAAAAATAAAAAAATTTTAAAAAAAAGAACCATGGGTCCTAGATCACCATAAGGAGTTATCCCTAAGCACAGAGTCTGAGCAATTGTGGGTGGAGCCCAAAACACAAGCAAACAATAAAAAGATGCAGTACACACGCACACCCACACCCACACCCACACCCACACCCACACACACACACACACACACACACTGAAATATTACTCTACTACAAAGATAAAATTCTGCCATTTATGGAAACAGACCTAGAGGATATTATGCTAAATCAGAAAAACACCATGAGTGCATTTATTTTTGGAAGATTATATATATATATATAAAAACAAAATAAACACTTAGACTGTAAGAATAAAATAGTGATTCCCAGGAGGGAGAGAAGGAAAGAGAAGACAAATTGGGCATAAGGTGAAAAGGTATTATGTGGTGAAGGATAAAAGCTAGACTTTTGGTGATGGTCATAATATAGTATATAATGATGGGAATTTAATGAGACTATACATGTGAAATTTTCATAATGCTATAAACTAATATTACTTCAGTAATTCTTTTTTATCCACACTGACTTACAAAAAGTGAGTTGACTGTCTCCATCTCATGGTGGTTCAGAATTGCAAGTCCTGCCAATAGCACAAAATATCTCAAATCCCACTTGCCCAAGCATCTTTTTTTCCCTTTTGATTATTTTTTGGGTGATGGGTAGGAGAGATACCTGGTGGTGCTCAGGACACATCCCTGGCTCTGAGCAACATCCCTGGCTCTGAACTCAAGTTGGCCTAGTGCAAAGCAAACACCCCTACACACGTATCCTGTGGCTCGAACTCAAGTGGCCAGTGCAACAAACACCCGCTGTATCACTGCTGAATCTGTTGACATACATGCTTAAAAGACACATTCCTGGGTCTAGTTTCCAAAGACTGATTTAATACATAAAGTATAGGACAACAGGCAAAGACATCTTGCAGGTGATTCTGGGGCGGGTGCCACTGGACTGAAAGGCCACAGACAGAATGTCTCTTGGAATATCAGGTCCCAATTCCTTTTGCTGTCACCAAGTAATTAAATCCTGTTAGTGGGTGAGCAAAACCCCATAAGATGCTCCTCAGGTGCATGAAGAGCGTTACATGATAAACTATAAATCTACATGTCTGAGAAGTATAACCATCAAAGAGTCGTAAGAAAGTATAGCTGATATCTCCTTTCTTTGCATATCTAAAAATATAAAGCAGTAACTGATGCACTAGAAAAGGAAAGATCAGAGAAGTGTTTTTTTTCTCACCATACTCAAGTTTTTAAGGAGTCCTCTATAAACCCTTGTTCTTATATTGGGAAGGGAAATGGCGTGGTGTATTGTTCGCCAAACATGCTTCTGAGCAAACATATGTCTTTACATTAATTACCAACATTTTAATGAATGTTGGTAATTCATTTTAATGAATTGTACTACTCACGTGATAAACTATGTCTCCACGTTCACAGGACAGCAAATTTGTATATATATTCATATGCTAAAGTTTCAATTCCCATACCCCCATAATGGGACTGGATTCGAAGAAACAGAACTTCAAAGCAGTAATTAAGTTAAAAGGAGGTCATTAGTGTAGGCCTGCATCCAGTATGACTGGTACCTTTGGGGCCATCTAGACACAGAAACAAATGAAAGACCAAGTAGAGACAGGGGAAGGTGATGACATGTAAGGCAAGGGCGGGACCTCAGAAGAAACCCACTCCTCGAGCTGGGCTTCTGGTCTCACGAATGATGATTTTTCTGAAGTTTACACCATGCAGGCTGTAGACCTTCACACCAGCAGCTCTAAACTAATCATCATAGTCTTAGGTGTAAAAGGTGAGGCAAGCTTATTTGGTCCAGCCCTGTCCTTCCACAGTGGGGCCTGTCCTCATTCGGATCAGAGTCTGGAGTAAGACAGAGAATGGGAAGAAAGGAGGGGAGGTTGCAGTTCAGCGTCCCCGAAGCTCCTGCCGCCGCTCTCCTGCTCATTTCCTGGGTAAGCAGGAGCGGGCAGGCAGGGAAGGCCTGCGAAGAAAGCACACAGATATCCACAAACCCAGACAGACTCGCTCTCGCCTCTCTCATCCGAGGAGAAAGGCAGAGCAATTTGTGGTCATTTGTACAATATAAGTATGGTTTAGCTGATTACACTGAAGACGTGTTCATGTGGGGGGGTGGGGAGGGCAATCTGGCCCGCATTTCTTCACCCTGGCAGGGCACCCATGCATAAAAGGCCCACACCCTTCCCCTGAGTTTCCTGGCAGGTTCTGGATTCTGATGGATTTGTTCTTAATGAGCCTTTTCACAGCTGCTGCTTGGCTTTAACCAGCAGGAACCTAACTCCCTCCTCTTGGGGCAATCCCAGTCCTCTGTGAAGTCCCCAGGACCCCAGCTACCTTCCTGTTCTCTCCCCCCGTACCTTTGATCACTCCTCTCCCAAATTAGAGAGGAAATGTTGGGAAGATAATGCTTCCAACAGATTCTCCCCTTACTGCTTCCTTAACTCTCTTGACTCTTACTAGATTTTTTACATTTGTGGGATTTATCTATTTCATATAAATCTTAAAAATGTATAAGAACAGAATTATCCAAATCTTTTTTTAATTTATATACCCATAAAATTAGTTTTTAAAAAGTTTTTTACTTTATTAATTAATCATTGATGGACAATTTTATGGAACTCCAGGAGATTAGTTCTTTCCACCTATATGTGTAGAGGTCACCATCTCCATAATAGAGAGATCTACCCCAAACATGAGACAGAAAATAACTGAAACATACTAAGGGAACAATAAATGGTCAAAGTCCTCAGAACTGAAGACATTTTCTACAGAACTGAGCTTGGGGGAGAGGGGGAAGGGCATAGTCCTTGGGACACTGGTGGAGGCAAGCATGTTCCCTGGTCACGGGTGTGGTGTTGGAATGGCGCATCATGAAAAATATAATTGCAGTACTGTAAATTCTGGTATGTAAATAACAGAGGTTTTCAAAAAATACAATGCTTCAAATCAGAAACAATTGATACTAACTACAAGTTATGAGCTGAATACTTAACTCTCCTCTTTGTTACAGCAATACCGAACATTAAATATTAAATCCCTTCTCTTTCAGAGAATTGTTTCTTAGGGGAAATTTTTACAACTGCTTCAAAGAAAGTTGATTTTCAAAGAAAACTCACTGCCCCTTTTCCCGTGTGCACACATGTTCACACACACACACACACACACACACACACACACTCAGACATTGATGGAACATTCTCAGCATTTTAAAGCATACCCAGTTTTTAAGTCAGTTACTAGAGTTTAGAAACTGAACAGCTCTATTCTTATACAAGCTGTACTTCTCAAACTCAACTTATTCAAAGACAGAGGAAGAAAGAAAAAAAAGGAAAGAGAGAAACCAGAAGGCATTCTGTGAGCAATCTCCACCCTCCTAGTTTCAGTAGGGAGTCAAAGTCTATCTAATTTCCTCTGACTCTGCAGTTGGGTTCCTTCTGAGCTAAAATCGAATCACTTATATCAATGTCACCATAAATTGCTTCAGAATGGGTCGAGCACACAAGAGATTGGTAACAAGCCCTACCAAGCACATTCTCTTGAAGCAGGAAACACAACTGATAGTCCTGGGGTGACTCAGATTACTCATGGGTGTAAGGAAAAACAGAGACACCAAAGCCAAAAGGTTGCTGAAGATCGAATGAGTGATCAGCTGTAGAGTACCTGAGCTGTTGCCCAATCCTTACTGAGTGTGAATTAAGTTTGTTGCCTCTGTTATATACATCTTATACAACCGGACCCAGGAAATAGTTTGACTTCAACCTGAGTTGGTTTCCTTTTATCTTTCTACATTCTACTGCATTTAAGTCTCCAACACTAAATCATGGTTCTCATATCTCAATGATTCTCTTAAAAAAGGGGGATAAATTCCTGACTTTTAAAAAATATATTTCATGGATCTTTTCATTGAACAGAGAATGACATTACCCCACCTTTGACTATAACCAACATATGGTTCTGTAAGTACATTCACAGACGCGAGTGTGGAAGTAGGGTCCAGCGAAAACCCTGTGTTAAGGGTAGACTCTGGCAGTGGGTCTGGTGCTGGAATATTGAATGTATGAAAACCCACCACTGACAGTAGTATAAAATTAGCAAAATGCAAAGAATTGATCTGCATTCAACGATAATGTTGTGAAGAGCAAGCTCTAAGACATTTTTTTAAATCAGTGGCAGAATTGGAACACCCTGGGCATTAGATGATCTGAACAGAGACATTCATTTCTGTAGGAATAATATTCTTTTGTGGCGATGTAGAGAAATGCCCTTGTCCCCAATAGACAGATGAACTCTGAACTTTTGAAGAGTGAAATGTTCCATGCCTGAAAAGGGGCGACAACACGCTAATATGCAAACAGCAAAATATTACCTGCCAGGCCCATGCTGTGATCCGTTTGCAGCAGCTCTTGCTTGTGTCATTTTTGCCCCTTGTTCATGTTCCACTGCATGAGTCCATTTGAGTCTCCTTCAGCCAAGGGACACCAGACTCCAGCCAGGAGCACAGGTTTTGGAGACAGCTTCTAGTAGACAGCAGGAACATCTGCTCCAGGTGGGTTTCCTTTCTTGAGGCTCACTCAGACACACCCAGGAGGCAGTTAGAAATCTGATCCACACCCTAAATTCCTTATTTCCGACAGGCAGTGAGGTGGAAAGGGAAGCCATGAATTATGGCTGGACCCAGTCAGAGCCAGTGGACGAGCCTTTCTGGCTGCTAACTCTGCGGTAATTATTACCCACACAGCAGCCCTGAACAACCTGGGCCTCTGCTGGCCAGAGGAAAGGTCTGGGTGACTCCGAGTTATAGCAAACGCAACCCCAGTTCTTGAGCACTTACTCTGTGCCATACGGGCCTATGAGCTTACTGACACAGCCACTCGTGTACCTGAATGATGGGTGGATCTCCAAATGCAGTTCATCTTCATCCCGTAATCACTGACTACTACACTCGGGGTACTAATGAAGACTCACTAGTGACGTGACAATATTACTCATGCTCAGAAGAGTGAGTAAGAGAACCAAAGAGATAGTACAGGGAACTCTGCAGCTCTTCCTAGGTCAATTCCAAGCACCACAGTGTTCCCAAAACACTGCCAGAAGCAATACCCAAGCACAGAGCCAGAAGCAGCCCTAGCGCTGTCGGATTCTTCCATTCCTCTCCCCACCCAAAAGAATAAAACAAAACAAAATAAATGAACCAGAAGGTGAAGTAAAGATGAGGAAGTCACTTTTACTGGAAAAGAGAATAACTGGGACCAGGATGAAGACTGGCTCCTTATTTCTCTCTTAGAAACTATCACTGCATGGGGCTGGAGCGATAGCCCAGCGGGTAGGGCATTTGCCTTGCACGCGCCCGCCCATGCTGGGCCAGGGTTCGATTCCCAGCATCCCATATGGTCCCCGAGCACAGCCAGGAGTGATTCCTGAGTGCAGAGCCAGGAGAAACTCCCTGAGCATTGCCAGGTGTGGCCCAAAAAGCAAAAAAAAAAAAAAAAAAAAAAAAACCACTATCACTGCAAATGGCCCCTAAAATCCTTGTACACAGAGGCATCCAGAGCCATTTATCAGGAAAAAAGAATGTTCCACACGTAAAGTCACCACTTGCCTCCTGAGGCGCCAGCACCATCAGAGCAAGACGAGCAAAGACAGATCCCCTGCTCCTGTCACTCCAGGCCAGGCCATAGCTGACAGGACACCGGCCGTCACTCACAGCTCTTTCCACACATTCATGCCAGAACTTTCTAAAGGCTCAAGCAGATGTTTCCCTCTTAGAATCACCACAGATAGTTATTAAAGGGGGAAAGATTAGGCATCTAATACCACGTGGGTAGAGATGGGGGAAAGGCAACTCAAACATCAAGGGCACTACACTTGGCATTCACATCTTTGAGGGTTGCAGTTGTTAGCTGCAATTGAGCACATGCAAAAAAAATGGTGAGGCACATTCTTGCAATGACTCCAGAAGTCAGGCAGGCCACAGTGGGCTACCACAGACAACGGAAACGGTAAAGTGGCAGACCACGGGGGCCACACAGAACTTCAGTGTTTCGGCTATGCCATCCCAAATATGTCACCTGGGTCTATTGGCTTGAGTTTCAGGCATTTAAGCAACTGCAAATTCAGGGACCTAAGTGACAGGTCTACAGGGCAAGTAGGGCATTTGCCTTGCAATCGAACAACCCAGGTTCAATCCCCGGCATCCTATATGGACCCTGAGCACTGCCAGGAGTAATTCCTGAGTGGAACCAGGAGTAACTCCTGAACATCACCAGGTGTGACCCACAAAAAGAGAAAAAAAGAAAACCCTGCAAATGTAGCGTGAGCTTTCTCTGAACCAAGCTAGCTGCCTAAAGACCACCACCAAGGATCGCAGATGTTAACACAGCCTGCCCCAGCATCTCACCAACCAGGGAAGATGACTCTTTCCAAGGCGCTAAGCCTGGAAAATCAATACCACACCCAGACCAACTCTGTCATCACAAACTATCAGACCTCCAAAGCGGCCTTCATAGGTCCCAGTCATCCCTCCAAAAACGCCTTCCTAATTCTTCCTAGAGAGACCCACATTCCTTCTCCCCCGATGAATATGGTGTTGAATCCTGATGTTGAGATACCTTGGGGACTTCTTCAGCTTCCCCTGCGGATCTCCCGACGTGCAAGAGGTATGCATGTTCTCAAACTTCTGTTTGTTTTGCCCTTGTTAATCTGTTGTTTACATGGCAGTATCAGCCAAATACTCAGAAGGGGTGGAAGTAAATGGTCCCATCCAGAATCAATAGGTACCACTACAAGCAGCAACGTGGGAGAGAGCTCAGAGAATATTGAGCTCTCTGCTATTTTCCTGACCCAGCTGCTGGGTACTTGTGTGTTGCCATGGACTGAGCTGCTCTCTTCTCTCTGACTATTCCACATGGAAGCCTTACTTCAACTGAAAAATACTTAAAATAGGGGCGAGAGAGCTGGTTCAATAGACTGGAGAACAGGCTTTGCATGCAAGAGGCACCTGTTCAATCCCAGCAGTGCCTTTCCTTCTCAAGACTTGTGCAAGAGAATTTTTTTTGAGTCCTGCATTCCAGTATCCACAAGCACATTGTGATATAAAGCAACTTGCTCTCTTTCCTGTACTTGAGTCTGAGTCTCTAGGAAAGCTGCCCTGTCAGGCAGCCTGGCCAGTTCTGGCTGTGTAGATGTGTTAGTTGGCTAATCGCAAAGGAACGTGTCTGAGCAGAACCACAGCACAGAGGCAGGTTACCAGGGTTCTAGAGATCAATGTGGATCTTAAAGGCACAGTACCTCCCTAGATCTGCTAAGACAGTTGAGGCCAGGGTTCTGAACCTGTATCACTGTATCACTGTCTTCCCGTTCATCAATTTGCTCGAGCAGGCACCAGTAACATCTCCTGTATGTCCTGTCTCATGCAAGTAGAGCCTAAGGGCACCTGCTTGCTCCAGGAACACAAAGAGCCTCAAACCATTCCATCAGGTCATGGGAATGAGGTCTGTAATTATTACTGGTATTTGGCATATCAAATATGACACGGGTAGCTTGCTAGGCTCTGCCATGCGGGTAGCATACTCTTCCTAGACTATAAATAGGGACCCCAGGAAAGCATCATGGGGGCAAGGGGTTCCCGGTCTGAGAGAGCAGCGGCCTCCTGGTGCCTGGCCAGCACCTAGGCCATGGGGCCACTGGTCCCTAAGCCAGCACCAGGGAGGAGATGCTGCTCCTGATGTCTAGGCACGAGGGCCAGCAGCAGAGCCACAGGGCCTGGTGTCTGAGACCGAGGGTTGGCATAAAAGCTACAAGGCTACAGAGCTTCAGGGCTACTGAGCATTAGCCCTGCAGTAGGGCATGGCAGAGGAACTCAAAGAATTAGATAGGGACTCAGAGACACAAGACATGGTAGCAAAAGATGAAATACGGTATCTAGGGAAATACCTAGGGATATAACTCAGAAATCCAGAGAAAAGAAGCGCTGAAAGGAAAAGCCCTAAGCTGAAATGCCCTAAGGAATAGGTCCTGAAAGGAGACGTCCTGGGAGAGGACCAGAAGCCTTGAAGAGAGACATCCGGAAATAAGAGCCCTGATGACAGGAGCCTGAACAGACCTCCAAAGAGAGAACCATATTTTTAAGAAGCAGAAGTCATCTCTTCAAGGGATCTCTTAAATCTCTTAAAAAGGACCCAACAGATCAGAAATGGGATGCTGGGCTCCATGTTTGCTTTGAATATAGCAAGCCAAGCCTCTGCTCCCGAAAGCTATTTTCACGTCGCCTTTTCCTTGACTTGGGGAAGTGTTGCTCACACTTCACATGGTAAGTAAAGGTTTCCCTCAGCACCCCCAGGAGTGATCCCTGAGCACCACGCTGGGAGAAGCTCCTCAGCACCACCAAGTATGGCCCAAATCCCCCACGCCACCTTCGCCTCCAAAATAGAAAGACAAAATAACACTTGCACACCAGAGATCTCTGGTCTTTGCTTTCAGAACAATCTCCGCAGTGAAGGTATTATATAAAATTATCCACTTAAAGAGAGAGCTCAAGGCAATCCGAAGCCAACATCTAAGTCTATATGTAAAGTGAAATTAGACACAGTCCCTGCAATAGCTGTACAAATAACTCTACTGGCATCTGCAAGAACTGCTGGGGGAAGTAATTACAAAGGCCTTTGATCTCCTGTTATATTGTCTATCTGGGAATCTCAAAGAAGCCAGCAAACAAACGAGGCTCCTCAGTGCTGACAGAGAAAGCTGCGGCTGTTTCCACTACCAAGCCCAGCCCGCACCCCTTGCAAGGCAGCCACTGGACATAAGGAAGGACAGAGATAGGGGCACGGTCTGGAGGGAAAGCATGGCGATTAAAGCAGGACTCTGTGTCAGTTAGCTTCTGCCTGCAAGGGGAAATTGATCCCAAATAGTCAGCTAGGAAATCTATAAGCCTGTGCTGCCATTCTCCCTAATATATTAGATTCCTGATAAGCAACGAAAGCAGAGAATGTGAAAGCAGTAACCACAGCCTGCTACTTCAGACTTCCCAGATAACGCCCACTGCCATGGACTTAACTGTGTTTCCCTGACATTCCTATACTGAATTGCTATTGCTCCAGACTATGTTAAGTTAAAATGAGGTGATACTGGAGGGAAGAAGGCAACACACTGGTTGTCCTTAGACAAAGGGAAGACTGGGGTACGCACATTCACGGCACCACATGCAGTGGGAGTAACATTTCCCCAAGTGAAGGAAAAGGCAAATGTGAGAAGAGCAGCCAGGAGCAGAGCCTTGACTTGGCGTATTCAAAGCACACATGGGGCCCAGCATCCCATTTCTGACCTCTAGAACCCTGGTGACCTGCCTCTGTGCTGAGGGGCTGCTCAGACAAATCCCTTTGCAACTAGCAAACTAACGCATCTATACAGCCAGATCTGGCCTTGCTGCCTGACACGGCAGCTTTCCTAGAGACTCAGACACAAGTAGAAGCAAACAGAACAAGTTGCTTTACATCACAAAAGCACCTGACTGTGGTTACGGTAATGCAAGACTCAAAAATAAAATTCTCTTGCACAAAATCTAGAAAAGTAAAGAAATAGCAGGCCCCCATTCTAAGGGATCTTCATCTAAGATGTGTGCTCATAGCTCTCCCACCTCTCTCTCTCTCTCTCTCGCATACACACACACACACACACACACACTTTCCTTTCTCATAATCTGTAAATAAACTGTTTAACTGATTTTATTGTGTTGTTTGGGGTTTTTTTTAATTTGGGGTCACACCCGACAATGCAGAGGGGTTACTCTTAGCTCTGTATTCAAGAATTAGTCCTGGAAGTGCTCATGGTAAGCATTCTACAGACTGCACTATTGCTCGTGCCTTTTTTTTTTCTTTTTAGGTCACACTCAGTAATGCTCAGGTGTTACTCCTGGCTCTGCACTCAGGAATTACTCCTGGCAGTGTTCAGGGGACCATATGGGATGCCGGGATCAAACCTGGGTTGGCCACATGCAAGATAAATGTCATACTAACTGTACTATTGCTCCAGCTCCTCTTTTTCTTTTATAAGAAATAAGACCATTTAGAAAGAAAGAGCAAATTAGCCTTCCTTGGAGACCTGCTACATCCTTGTCTATAGGGACTTAGGATGGTTCTGACTGAAGAGAAAGGGGCTAGGGTAGATCCCTAAACGTCCTGCTCATCCTACAAGCCTAAGCCCACTACACCACACCCTTCCTCTAGCCTCAGAATACCTACTGTGAAGATGAATTACTTTGCAAAGGCCTGATCTGCTTGCATGAATACAGTTGCTAAAAATGAAGCAAGCAAGAAAAGAGAATATGAATAGAAATGGTGTTTTAATAAGCAATAAGACTTCAAGGGAGGTGAGTGGTCCAAGAATCACTCCTGAACTTCAATACTGAATTAATCTACATTGTCTTTCAAAAATGTCAGTCCAGCAAAAACCTTGAACCAAGGTGTCATTTGAAGTGCAGTCACAGAAAAAAAATGAATCTCTAAAAGCAACGGCCTTATGTGAGCACTAGTTAATCTTTTAACCAGGGATACATGTATTATTTTGATAATTAGATGTTATTTATTTTGTTCCCTACTTAGTGGAACTTATTTAGACCAAATAAAAAAACTAAAAGCTAATGTTTTCTATTAAACTTTGAGGTGACAAAACATAAGAAATTATTCAGATTGCTAGAAACAGTAAAAAAAAAGCAATCGGCCTTATAGTGGGTTTTATGAAATGGCCTCTGCTATGTGCCTACTAGAATTACAGCAAATATCAGTGATACCTGAATTAAATGGAGTATTATCTGAAAGAGTGTGGCTAGAGTTTGGCCTCATGCAAAGGAAATCCCCTCAGTGAAGAAACAGTCGTTGACTCTCTGGTCCACGCTGGATCCCATCTCTGCTCTGAATTCCAGCAGACCCAGTGATGCGTGAAAGAAATGGGCTCTCTCATTCTCAGAGAGTGAGCTGCCAAACCGGAGCTCAGAAGTGACCCACCCAGTGGTCACATCTGCTTGTGCTCCAAAACTTTAGGGACAAGAGTTTTAGAAAACATGATTGCAATTTCTCTTCCTACAAGTAGAACTTAGAGTGCATGACTGTAGCTGAGCGCGGTCCCAGAAGCGGGACACGTGTATGAAGCATGCACACAGGAGCCTGCCTTGAAGTCTGTGCCAATCAGGGATGCCAGGCTGAATCCCCAAAGGATCGAGTAAAGAGAACATATTCATTATCCTGCATGACAACTTCACATTTCAAATCACTGCTCTCCAGAAAGGCATGGCCTCCTTCAGCAAACTCAGAGGTGGGAGGCTGTGAGCAAAGCACTTCATGAAAGGGAGGGTCTCAAAAGCCTGTGACGGCAGGAGACAGGTCTGTGTCCCAAGGGCCGGCTGGGGTGCAAGGGGAGAAGATGTTTCCTCTATCTTGGGAGCTTCCTCAGTCCTTTATACTGTCCTTTATACATTGCCTGTATCAGGGCACTGTGACTTGGCACTGTCAGGGGAAACTCAGTGATGTCCTGCATGCCTCATGTGACCTCCAGAGCCCTCTCCCCCATGAGAACCCAGTGCCATTAGAGCAGCGTTTTTAACCAACTCTACCCTAGAAGCAGTTCTTGCCTCAAGAGGTAACTGGAAACGCGCACACGACTCTGTTGTAGCCCAAAGTCACATTGCCAGGACTGGATACCAGTCCAACCCACCTTTTTTTTATCAACAATATCACATTACTTTATGCCAAATGACAAATGGAAAGTTAGACACTAGAGTGACCAACCTTGATTTTGTACAATTGAATTTAGTGTGCCCACTAAAAAGATGTCCAGTACTTGTGAAGAGAGAGTGTACATGTGCTAAAGATGCAGGCTCCTGGTGGGGTTACAGATGAGCTCAGGAAGAGGAAAAGTGGACCCAGAGGTGTCACTCAAGTGTAGAGTGCCTGCTGTGCATGCACGAGGCCTCAGTTTCCACTGTCACACCGTCCCACAGCATCGGAATGGAATGCTCAAATGCCACCTCAAAACCCTGAAAGCCACAAGAGAGTGTGACGCTGGACACTGTAGCCGCATTCAAGGCTCTGCTCTCAGGAATCACTCCTGCAGGCTTAGGGATCACACGGGGATCAAACCCAGGTCAAGGGCATGCCAGCATCCTGCCTGCTGTACAATCTCTTCTGCCCCTACCGTCAGCACTTCTTAATCTTGATGCTAAATCACACAGATTTGGAATTTTTTTTAAATTGGGTGAGGGGAATGGGAGCGTCTGGTGGTGCTCAGGGTTTACCCCTGGCTTTGTGCTCAGGAATCACTTCTAGCAGGTTCAGGGGGACCACGTGGGGTGGGCAATCAAACCCAGTTTCGCTGTGAGTAAGGTAGGCACCCTACCTGCCGTGCTATCACTCCAGTCCCAAAATCACACCAATTTTTATAAAAGCAGATTGAACATCTCAGAGGTAAAGCAGTTATGATAATAGCTCCACTGAAGAGTCTTCAATGCACTTTCAATCCCCAGTGCTTTTTTAAAAGTAGTGAACATTTCCTCTACTTTTTGAAGGTGACATATCTTCACTGTAGACCTACATCAATAATATCCAGAATGGCTTTTCTTTCTTTCCACTTTCTTTTCTTCCTTCTCTTTCTTCTCTTTTCTTCTGCTGTTTTGGGGACACACACAGCAGTGATCAGGGCTTATTCCTGGCTCTGTGTTCAGGGACCATCACTCCTAGAGGGCTCGGGTGATAATATGAGGTGCCAGGATCAAACGCAAGTCTACTTCATACACGGCAAATACCCTACATGCTGTGCTATCACTAAAATTCCGGTAGAGTGGCTTTTTTTTTCAAAATCCCTTATCAGGATCTGGAGAAATACCTCAATGGTTAGAGTGCCTGGTCATGAATTCAAAACCCCAGTGTCCACGTAAGATGAGCACGGTCCAGACAGCTCTGCAGACTGTGCTGCGAGCTGTGTTGTCGGTTACTGGGCATCAGAGTACATATATGAGCACCACAAGCCCGGATGAGCAGCCCAGCAAAAACAATGTGCTTGTATCACAGTCGCGTGTATATGTGAGCACCGGTCACCACCACAGCAGCAATAACAGGAAGAGGGCAGGACTGTGAGAGGGATTTTTAAAGATTGTATTTCTTATTGAATCACCATGAGATGTACAACATTGTTAATGATTGGGTTTTAGTCAAGCAATGTTCCAACATCCATGCTTTCACTAACGTGCATTTCTTAGCACCAGTGTCCCCAGTTTCCCTCCACTCCCACCCCAGCCTTTTCTTTCTCTCCTTCCCTCACTCTTTCCCCCTTTCTTTCCTTTCAGGCCCTGCATCTCATCACATGGGTACAACATTATTTCCTGTTTATTTTTCAAACAAACTGATCTGCCTATCTCATTTAATTGGGGGTGGGGGAGAGCACACCCAGCAGCCTCAGTGTTCAGGGCTATTATTTCTGTCTCTGTACTCAGGATTGACCCCTGGCAATGCTCAAGGAACATAGGTGGTGTTGGACATTCAAACCCAGGTTGGCCACATGCAAAGCAGGTGCTTTAACCCCTGAATATGTCTTTGGGCCCTTTCATAGCTAATTTTAACCATATCATAAATGGTTTGACCATATCACAATGCATCCTGTGGGTACACTGCTATGTACTTATCCATTCTCTTCATGTTAGACAATCAACACTTTTTTTTTGCTTTTTTGGATCACACCCAGCAATGCTCAGAGGTTACTCCTGGCTCTTAGCTCAGAAATTATTCCTGGTGGTGCTCGGGGACCATAAGGGATGCTGGGGACCGAACCCAGGTCGGCTGTGTACAAAGCAAACGTCCTACCCACTGTGCTATAGCTCCGGCCCACACATTTTTAAAAAAAAATTATGATAAATCAAGCACTAAAAAAAATCCTCATGCTAAAGACTTGGTTTTCCTAAACATTGCCTTGCAAGGAATTTCTAGAGTTAGAATTACACCAAGTAGAATTAACCAAGTGAGCAAATTGTTTTAAAGTGTTTAGTTATGCATTGTCATAGTTCTCACTGATTTCAGTGCTAATTCCTCACATTGGGCTTTCTGATATTCAGGCACAGTTCTTGGGGGGCTAAGAGACAGCCTGGGGACTAAGAACTTTCCTTGCAAGGCTGAGGACGTGAGTTTAATGCCCTGTGAGTTTAATCAGCCACCACGGACCCAACCGTGATGCTGGCAGACATCTATTCTGTCCCACAAGTTCCAAAATTCATAATCAAGTTATTTGCACAAGTTTATAGATTCAATCTTCATATTTTCATAGTCACGTTATTTGCACAAGTTTATATGTTCAATCCTCATATCACTTTCCATAATTCCTGCACTCTGTTCCTCTATTTACACAAAATAAATTCTCTCTCAGAGGTTTGACAACATTCAAGAATTTAAATCTTGGGGCTGGAGTGATAGCCTAGCGGTAGGGCGTTTGCCTTGCACGCAGCCGGCCTGTGCCAGCCCGGGTTCGATCCCCAGCATCCCATATGGTCCCCTGAGCACCGCCAGGAGTGATTCCTGAGTGCAGAGCCAGGAGTAACCCCTGTGCATTGCCGGGTGTGACCCAAAAAAAAGCAAAAAAAAAAAAAAAAAAAAGAATTTAAATCTTGGGCTTGCTCTTCAAGCCTGTGCTCTCCCTTAAACATGTATCTCAGAGGGCCGGAGCGATAGCCCAGCGGGTAGGGTGTGTGCCTTGCATGCGGCCAGCCTGTGGCGGCCCGGGTTCGATTCCCGGCATCCCATATGGTCCCCCGAGCACCGCCAGGAATAATTCCTGAGTACAGAGCCAGGAGTAACCCCTGAGCATCGCCGGGTGTGACCCAAAAAAAAGCAAAAAAAAAAAAAAAAGTATCTCATGTTTCTTTGCCTATTTCTGTTGAAGTCTGTGTCCTCTCTAGAACATGTACTTCTCCCTTTTACTCCCCTCACATCATTCCGAAAAGTTTCAATAAAAACTGTCTTGCTTTCCTAAAAAAAAAAATTAAATCTTGGTATGTGTGTGTGCTGTTTTTCTTTCAGAATCCTATAAACAACTTAATATACCATCACACTGAGGTTGAGCATAACCACACATTAAGTCTAAATTGTTCTGAAATGTGAAATTTAATAAAATATACCTTATCACTACAAAAATAATTTAAAACCATAGCTCTGAACGTATATATATATGTATATACATGTATATATACATATATACACATATATATACATATATATATATATATATCCATCAAAATAAAAGTTGTTCATCAAAATCTGATTGACTATTTCTTTTTTTTTTTTTTTTTTTTTTGGGTCACACCCGGCGACGCTCAGGGGTTACTCCTGGCTCTGCACTCAGGAATTACTCCTGGCGGTGCTCGGGACCATATGGGATGCCAGGGATCGAACCCGGGCCAGCACAGGCCGGCCGCGTGCAAGGCAAATGCCCTACCCGCTGGGCTATTGCTCCGGGCCCTGATTGACTATTTCTAAGCTATCTCTACTCATACACTTTTACTACTTGTTCACTTGGTCTCCTCAGGGCCCCAGAAGGAAGCAAAAGTAAGTGACAAATGTCTGAGAACAAACAACTCAGGGAAAGGGAAGGAAGGGGAGGCAGATGAAGATTGCTGAACTGAAAAATCAAAATCACAAAAAAAGTTTACACAGCACTTTCACATGTGGCTGCAGAATGAGATCATCACTGAGTTGGAACTACTGGGACAGAGCCCACAAGGTGAGAAGCAAAGGTCTGTGTCTGGGAATCTCTCTCCTTTCCGTCCCTCCCACAGACCGCTGTCCTGCAACCTGCAGCCAGTGCTGTGTGTGATGCACATAAACACACACATACACATGCATGCACATACACCACTCATGGCTTCACAAACTTTCCAGTGCCAGTGAGTCATCTATGAATATGTGAATCTCTCATTGTGATTCAGGTTGTCTGGGGTGGAATCTGAGCTCTACATTCTAACAAGTTTCCCTGAGCTATGGAACTAAGCTTCCAGCACGTTGCTTCTACTCTGGTTCTAAGAATTTCTTTATCACTGGATTTAAAAGTTTCAGGCCTGGGGAGATAGCTCAGAGGGCTGTAGTGCACGCTTCACTTGAGAGACCCGACAGTGCCCCAGGTACTGCTGGAAGTGAATCCTGAGCACCATCTGGCTTGGATCAAAAAACAGAAAACACAATGTCTCTAAAACACAGCTGCGAATGACTAGCTGACTTGCTTTGTTTTATTAAGTACAAGGCCCTGAAAGATAAAGATACCTGGATGTTCCTTAATATTATTAACACTGAATTATTTTGTTTTGCTTTTTGGGGGAGGGGGTCACACCCAGAAATGTTCAGGGTTACTCCAGGCTCTGCACTCAGGAATTACTCCTGGCAGTGCTCAGGGGACATATGGGGATTCCCAGAATCAAATCCAGGCCGGCTGCATGCAAGGCAAACACCCTACCCACTGTGCTATTGCTCCGGTCCCAACACTGAATACTGTGCATAGTGTATCTTTACAAAATGTCTAAGAACTAGAAATAAAGGTTCCTCAAGAGAGGAACTGACCAAATGGGGGAGGAATGAGAAGGAGGACCACTACTGAATATTCCTTGGCAAATTTAGAAATATGTGAGTGAATTACCTACTATGAAAGCAACCACACTTTTAAATCCTCAAGCATTTCATAGAATATTCTGGAAGCTCAATAAACGTTAATGCAAATGACTTTTCAGGAAAGCTAGTAGTAGGCTAGGGAAATTACTTACTTTAAATAAGTTAGCATCATTCTTCAGAGGACTTAGTTCCTCGTTTAACCACATCCTGGAAGCAACTCAGGCGTGTACTTTTATTATAACATGCTTCAACCCAGAAACTCCTCTCTAGCCTTAGAAGGGTCCATCAGCATATCTTGGTTTATAGAATATTCAAGAAGTTTTCTCCATTTCATCCCAAACACGGGTTCTATGTGCACCACAAGCGGTTCCCGCTCCTAGGAATGGGAGAAAACCAAGGGGCACTCTGTATTATCTCTCTCTATGGCGTGTGGTTTGAGAGTTGAGTCTTCTGTACAATAATTCTTCCTATTGACCATGAGATAGCTCAAACGCAGGTTTGGGCAGATCCCCAGCATCTCACAATCCCGAAGCACTGCCAGGAGATACCTCTAAGCAACTGTGCTAGAAACAGCCCCTGCTCGCTCATTGGGTGCAGCAATACCAATATTCGAATAGTGTTTCGATCTGTAGAGAAGGGACTTGTAGCTGCAAGGGAAACAGAAAGAGGAAGATATAGCTGAGTGAGGGTGGTGAGTGTTCACAGACGTGACCCCATAGCTGAGTGAGGGTGGTGAGTGTTCACAGACGTGACCCCATAGCTGAGTGAGGGTGGTGAGTGTTCACAGATGTGACCCCATAGCTAAGTGAGGGTGGTGAGTGTTCACAGACGTGACCCCATAGCTGAGTGAGGGTGGTGAGTGTTCACAGATGTGACCCCATAGCTGAGTGAGGGTGGTGAGTGTTCACAGACGTGACCCCATACCGAGTGAGGGTGGTGAGTGTTCACAGATGTGACCCCATAGCTGAGTGAGGGTGGTGAGTGTTCACAGACGTGACCCCATAGCTGAGTGAGGGGTGGTGAGTGTTCACAGACGTGACCCCATAGCTGACTGAGGGTGGTGAGTGTTCACAGATGTGACTCCATAGCTGAGTGAGAGTGGAGAGTAATCACAGACGTGACCCATAGCTGAGTGAAGATGGTAAGTATTCACAGACGTGACCCCATAGCCGAGTGAGGGTGGTGAGTGTTCACAGACGTGACCCCATAGCTGAGTGAAGATGGTGAGTATTCACAGACATGACCCCATAGCTGAGTGAGGGTGGAGAGTGTTCACAGACGTGACCCCATAGCTGAGTGAGGGTGGTGAGTGTTCACAGACGTGACCCCATAGCCGAGTGAGGATGGTGCGTGTTCACAGATGTGACCCCATGAGAAAGGGTGGTGAGTGTTCACAGACGTGACCCCATAGCTGAGTGAGGGTGGTGAGTGTTCACAGACGTGACCCCATAGCTGAGTGAGGGTGGTGAGTGTTCACAGACGTGACCCCATAGCTGAGTGAGGGTGGTGCGTGTTCACAGACGTGACCCCATAGCTGAGTGAGGGTGGTGAGTGTTCACAGACGTGACCCCATAGCTGAGTGAGGGTGGTGAGTGTTCACAGACGTGACCCCATAGCTGAATGAAGGTGTTTATTGTTCACAAACGTGACCCCATAGCTGAGTGAGGGTGGTGAGTGTTCACAGACGTCACCCGATAGCTGAGTGACGGTGGTGAGTATTCACAGACATAACCCCATAGCTGAGTGAGGGTGTTGAGTGTTCACAGATGTGACCCCATAGCTGAGTGAGGGTGGTGAGTGTTCACAGACGTCACCCCATAGCTGAGTGCAGTGCAAATACCAGCTCAGCAATCCCAATAGATCAGTTTGCTATTGACCCATCCACCTGCGCCCTCACAGGGTCGCCAATGCACACACCTTCTTCTGTAGAAAACCCGCTGCTGACCTGGCTGGAATCTGAAAGTGCTGACTGTGTTGCAGCCCCTGAACTCATCCTAGCCCCAGAGCCCTTCAGTACTTGTTCCAGTTCTACTGTGGACTAGGACGCCATGAGAACTGAATCCTGCTCTGGTTCTGTTCCTGCTTCCTTGCCCAGCTCCCTCACTTCGGTCCTCCTTTGTCATGCACATGGCCCAATCCCAGGCCTGGGCTTTCATTCTCCAGCCAGATCCTCATTCTCCATTCATGCCCACTTACTCATCCTCTCTGCCACTCTCCATCATGGAGCTTCTGACAGAAGGCAGCTGCTGTCCAGGTTGCATGTAAAGGATGACAGACCAGCAAACCCAGCTGTGGTTCCAGTACAAAGACCAGTGCCAGCAGAAACCAAAGAAAACGCTCGGAAGACTTTCAAAGTAATATTGGAAGCTAAAGCAAGAAGTGCAGGGGACGTGCAGTCCACGGAGGGGGCTCTTCTCTGCCAGAAAACCGTTCAGTCTAGAAGATCCTAAAGTGTTTTATTGTATTCTTTCCTGGGCACATTTTTGCTGCCTTCTTTTTAGCCTAAGAGCCACACTGTCTTCGCCCAGGAGACTATGTTGACCTTGGCGTTGAGTTTTCATTAGATGATATTCTCAGTTCCCTGCTTTCTGGGCCATGTGTATGAAGCTGCAAAAACACCTCAGTTCACATCCAAAACCGATGAGGAATTGAGAACTACTGTGTCGGGTCTGTTAGTGAATATCAAGAAAAATTACAGCTGCTTAGGCTGGAGAAAGTAGCTCTAGTCGTTTTCTTTGGTTTCTGCCGGCACTGGTCTTTGTACTGGAACCACAGCTGGGTTTGCTGGTCTTTAGCTCTAGTTGCTAACGTAGCTCGAGTTGAAGAGTGGCAGTGGTGGCTGCCACTCCACTTAGTCACCCCTCGACAGCAAAGCAGCACCACCATCTCCGCCATCCAGCTGACACCTCCTGAAGGCAGCATCTCCTACTCTTCCATCACTCTACCCTGCCTGTACTCACCTGGTCATTGCAACCCCAGGGCCTTTGCACATTCTGTTCCCCCCTATTTGCACAGCTTGTCCCTTAGGTTTCATCAAAGCGGGATCTCCCCCTCAGTCTTCACTCACAACCTCAGTCTCCCTGAACGCCTATTGAAAATGGCAATCCCTACACCATCTCAGTTCTCTTTTCCTTGTAGTTCTCTTCATAAGATTGATCGTATTCATGGTCTAGTTGTTTTATTGACATATTTATTGCTCCCCTCAGCAGAAGTACGGCAGTTTGGGAGGGTGACTCCCGTCTTGGGAAGGTGAAATAACTTCCTACCGAGAAAAGGGAGGCCACAAGCAGAGCAAGTGCTCATCCAGAGTGCCTTTTTCCTCCTCCCAGCACACTGCTATTTGCTCCCAATCTTCCTAAACTGCACTGGAGATGCTTCCCGGAAGTTTTCCTTCATGTCCACCTCTCTGCTTCCTGGCCTCCTCTTTCTGATGACACTAAGGAACTGTCGTCTCCACACTACATGACAGCACCATCCTCACTGGGCTGCTGGGACAATTAAACAGGTTAGTTCACTTTGGAATGCAAGACGCTGTTAAATAGCCAATAAATCAAAGGCACCAATTTTTAGCATATGTATGTCTGTGTATATATCACTTGTATCACTTGTCTTCCCATTGTTCATCGATTTGCTCAAGCGGGCACCAGTAACATATCCATTCATTGGGAATGAGGTCCACTATTGTTACTGTTTTTGGCATAAAAATTACACCACGGGTAGCTTGCCAGGCTCTGCCGTGCCTCTGGGTTCAATCCAGGAAGCCCAGTCTTTTTTTATGTCAGACCATCAGCCATCCAGGGCCCACGGGGCAGAGCCCTGGGCATAGACAAGTCTCTCTCCTGTCTGACACCTGCCAATGCAGACTCATACGTGTGCTTCAGGTATTAACATACTTATTAAAGCCCAATTTCTGTAACTAGATTATAAGCAAACTGAAAGCAAAGATTTTTTATTCTTTATATGAGGATTCTCCAGAGTCCTTAGCACAGGTTTAAATAAGTATTTATCAAGTCATTAAAAGAAGAGAGTCGTATTTTTAAAGATTCATTTGAAAAGCCTTAGAACCTCTGTTTAAACAGTGATTTCAAACCTTTATCGCTTCCAGAACTGACCTGGTGTGCAAATACAGCAAATCCCTAAAAATGGCATTTATCATAGGAACTTTACTATCATATGAATAGCAAAGCCCAAATACTATATAAAAGATCAAACAAATATTGACTCAAAGAATTTTCCCTGAGGCAACTGTTATAGTCTTATCTTGAATAGAATGTTTACACAGTTAATTAAGTATCACTATGGACTCAGCAAAATCCCTGGCAGAATCTGCCAAGCCGAGTTTTACATTCCCACCATCTTATCACTATGTACACGTCCCTTCCTCCCACCTCCTCACCTATGGGTCCAACTAATGCCATGTGTGGGATTACATCTTAAATAAGTTATACACCTTTTATCCGTGGACAAAAGATAATGGAATTTCAGTGCCAAAGATTCCGTTTACCTACCCCACAGTAAATATGCTCTATCTTCACCCTCCCAGAAATCAATCGAGCTGTATCTGTTACTGCCTGTTGACTTCTTGGAAATGTATGAAATGGTAGAACTGTGTAGAGAGAAAGGTGTTTACTGGCCCCACAGGACATTGTCTCTCCTCACCACCTACCAATGGGAACTTAGTTCCTCCATGACTGAGTGTAAAACCAGAAGCAGGAGTTTGGAGTTAACTCAAAAGCACAGGCAGTTCTACGCTAAAGCAGGACTGGGTTGTCCAAACAAGGTCAGTTAACGTAGGGCAAATCTCAACCTTTCTCCCTTCTTTCTTTCCTTCCTTTCATTCAACAATTATTTATCAGGCACTTTATACGACATATTTATGTGGTGGTCCAGGCACTATTCTAAGTACTGGAATAAGAGAGGTAATAAGCTGAAACAATATATCCTCAGGACGGTTATACATATGAGAGAGAGAAAGAGAAAAAGAGGGTGAGTGAGAAAAGAGAATGTTTATAGTATTAGGTATTAATAGTCTAAGGAAAAGAGACAACCATTCAGAAAGCAGGATTTGCTCTCTCTGTCTCTTTGTCTCTCTCTGTCTCTGTCTTTCTGTCTCTCTGTCTCTCTCTCTGTCTCTCTCTCTTGCCCAATATATCTTTATCTTTCAAGATCAAAGGAAGAGAAATTAGGAATGAGCATAAGGACAGTCTTAGGGAGCAGCTTATATTTGAGACCAAGTGGAGTATGGATGCTGGCTTTGCAGGGAAGAGGGAAATAGGCTAGAAGAGAAAACAAATCCAAAGATCCTATGCAAGACTTTGGCTGGTATATTGGAAAACATCAAGATCAGAGTGGTTGGAGCCTAATGTTCACCAGTAGAAAAATAAAATCTGAGCAGAGGAGGGTGAAATTCATAGAGAACTTTGCTTCCAACACACACACATTCACACACACACACACACACACACACACACACACCTTTTATCAAACCATTTACCAATTGTTGTTTATTCAGAACTCTCTAACAGTTATTTTTCCAAAAATGTATATTCTTATTTTTTTCTTTTTTTAGGGGTGAGGGGACACTCCTGGAAGTGCTTAGGGATCACTGTAGCAGTGCTCAGGGACCATTAGGTGCTAAAGACTGAACCCAGGCTTATAAGGTATATATTCACTCCTTTGAGCTCTCTCTCTCTCTCTCTCTCTCTCTCTCTCTCTCTCTCTCTCTCTCCTATCTATCTTTCACCCAATACATCTTCATTTTTTTGAGGGGGTCGCACCCAGCAATGCTCAGTGGTTACTCTTGGCTCTGCACTCAGGAATTACTCCTGGCAGTGCTTGGGGTACCATATGCGATGTCGGGATTGAACCCGGGTTGGGCGTGTGCAAGGCAAATGCCTTACCTGTTGTGCTATCGCTCCGGCCCCTACATCTTCATCTTTCAAGATCAAAACCTTCCCACTACACAGAGAAAAAAATACTAATTATATATTCAGCAAATTTGCTTGGGGAAAATAAAACAAAGCTTCTATCAATCAAAATGAAAACTGTGGCTTTTGAGTGTAAGCTTCTACAGGACAAGATCCAGGCATTACAAAGACAACAGCTCAGTACCTATGGACACACCATGACTCTGTAAGCCAAAGTTAGATCAGCTGTGTAGAAAAACAGGAGACTAAAACATTGACATTTACCAAGGGCATATTTTTTTTAGATGGTGCACTGCCACAAAATCTTCTGCAAATTCAAATGTCAAGGTGGCTAATGCAATATCCAAACCACATATCCTTCTTGCCAAACCAGCTTTGCAACATGGAAAAGATTCTATCAGCCAAGATCTATGACAGAACAGTGTTTGGGGTGGTTCCTGAAGATCTGGTATCTTCAATTCAATCCCAATCAGCCAAGTTTCATGCATTATATAAACAGTTTTCCAAAACCTATGTTCAAAAGAATATCAAAGTGTCTCATAGTGACTACAGTTCTTAAGACTACTGTTACCAAGGCAACCATCATGGACTAAAGAATATCAAAGAGTCTGTAATAAAATAAGTATTATTCATGAATATAGTGTCACAATTCTACACACATCAAGTTCTTCTGACGTGGCTCCCACTGACCTATCCCCAGAGTTCCTTCTGCCCAGTTCCTGCTGCTCAAATTCCTCCTACTGGGTCATTTCTCCATGAGTCTGCTTGATTAGAAGTTACCTGAAAGAACACTACATGTTTGTTACGGTAAAGCCGAACTATACAATGAAGAACTGAGAAAGAACAGAGAACTGAGAAAGAGAACCTTTGGAAAGCTATGGCTTGGAAAATTAAAACGCTTTGGAGTGACAATCTGGAACAATATATATGGCAAAGAGGGGAATTCTTGAAATGATTCTTAGATTCTTTAGAAATATACAATGACACACTGAGTCTCACTGCCGTTCTCTGAAAGAGACGAAGGTTAAAACTCTGGGGCATATACATTTATCATCAATTTCTTTTTCTTTTTTTTTTTTTTTTTTTGCTTTTTGGGTCACACCCGGCAATGCTCAGGGGTTACTCCTGGCTCTGCACTCAGGAATTACTCCTGGCGGTGCTCAGGGGACCATATGGGATGCCAGGGATCGAACCCAGGCCAGCACAGGCCGGCCACGTGCAAGGCAAACGCCCTACCCGCTGGGCTAACACTCCGGCCCCCTTATCATCAATTTCTAACTGTGTTTCCCTGAACAATAAATAAGATCACTCTTGGAAATGTTGGGGGAAAGTCTAATCAATGGACATAAATATATCACCCAATTCTTTATTTGACATATCTATTGATATAGCCTACATTATCAAGGGCAATTATATATTCCAAAATAAAGCATGGATAAGATATTACAGGGAAAATCACAACCAGATGAGATCACAACCAGTACCCATATCCAGACTCAAATGTCAAATATCATTCTACAGATGCTTAAAACCACAGGCCAATTTTCTCTCCAACTTTTTTTAAAACCAAGCCAAACACACAAAACTTGAGTAAACAGTCCCTCTGAGACTACAGAAATTCCTCAGTGGCTATAGGCTTTGATTCTGGGTCCCATATTTGAGCTCTGCCATGACACAGTTCCCAATTACCACCAGCAGTAAACCCCAAACACTGAGAAAATGCTCCCCCCTCAAAAAAAAAAAAAAACAAGCAAAGCTTCATTCTAACTTGAATTTTTCCTGATCCCAGAACAATTCAACCAACATGTTATGCAACCAACATAACAAAAACAGGTTTCTTTACCATGTTGTTCTCCAGTCATCCACACGTTTCTAAGCTGCTGAAGTAAGACAAGAACACTTCAGGGGTCAGCTATCTGACACTATCACCCTTTCTCTCCAAGACAGCATCGGACTGTTGAGAGGTTACAGGTCACACATCCTTCAAAAGCAAAGAGTCTTCAGTCTATCAGCTCACTATTAGCTATTCCAGTCAATCCCGATGCTGAAATTCTTAGGCAAATCCTTAAATGGGAAAGGAAACAGTAAAACTAATGCCAGAGTCCAATGAGCTTGTTAGAACATCTGATAAAAGTAGCCTTTGGCTCTAACTTCACAAGCTGCCTCCAAACTCCTTAGAACTGTCCACTTACAGCAAATAACTTGATAGTAGTTGTCAAAACCCACATGGTTACCTACGAGAAATTTAATAGAGGAAACCTCAACAAAGAAAGTAGTGGTGCCAGTGAATCAATTATTCACTGAACGCCAGCGGGTTAGTACAGTGGGTAGGGCACTTGCCTTGTGCATAACCAAACCAGGTCCAATCCCCAGTATCCCACCTGGTCCTCAGAGGCCACCAGGAGTGATCCCTGAGTGCAAAGGCAGAAGTAAGCACTGTGCATCACCTGGTGGGGACTAAAAAACCAAAACCCAAGAAAAAGAGCAAAATCAGGGTAAAGAAACAAAGCAACATTGTAGTAGGAAAGACCACTGTCAAAGCAACTCTCAGAAGTCCATCACTTGTCAGCAATTACCCCAAACAGGAAGTAAGACTCGAACAGGAAGGGATTGTACTTTGCACTTTCAAATAGGAAATACAACTTCATAGCGGCAGAAGGAAGGAGGAATTTCTCCTTGCCAATAATGATCCGAGTCCATAGCTTAGCCGATGAGAAGCCGTTATCACCGAGATATGGTACACTAGAGAGAAACAAGGGAGTGGGGCAAGAAATGGGCATAATTAAATACAGGCAAAAAGATACACATGACAACCCTTTAATGTATGTTCTGTAATCCGCAATTTGGAAGGGAAGGAAAAGAGAAAGAGTTAGAGAGAAAGGGAAAGAAATAAAGAACCTGCCATGGAGGCGGGCTGGGGAGGGGGAGGGAACCTGGGACATTGGTGGTGGGAGATGGGCACTGGTAGAGGGATGGGTGCTGGAACACTGTATGACCAAAACCCAAATATGAACATCTTTGTATATCTCAAGGTGGCATAATAAAATACTTAAAAAAAAAGAAAAGAAATGGGCATAAGTCTATTTGGTACTGGGGGACATTGGAACTTTGATAATAAACAAGATGAGCTTTATTTACATATAGAAGCATTACACTATGTCCCCCCAAATTCTCTAGTATTATAAACCAAGGACAATTTTCATTTAAGATGAGAAATTATTTTTTACCTTAACAATGATGCTTTCAGATACTTAAGTTTATGACAGAGTCCACATATTCTATATTTATCACTCAGAATGAAGCCCTCCCCACCAAAAGCAAATATCACAGAAGCAGACAAGCAGTCCATGAACTGACCAGTACTTGAAAACACTGGGGCTCTGGGCGAAAAAGCAAACACGGAAACAGTCGAGAACCCAGAGAATTTACCTCAGCTGTTCCAACCCACACATTCTCTACCTCACACTTCCCAACCATCTCAGGGTTCCCCAGGAGCTAGCAACCGAAGCCACACTCAGAAGCCTCGTAGTTCCTCAGTAAGAGACCGTGGTGTCTAAAGAGGACTCACATCCTCACCAGATATGCTCATCTACATCACCAGCCCTTCAAAGTACCAGAAGGTGACTGTGGGGTTTCAGTTTATCTTATGGGAAAAGGCAGCAAGTTCAAGTTAGTGAGAAAACAATGCACTATTCAGAAGAACCCAGAGAATTTACCCCAGCTGCCCAGTCCCCATGTATATTTGCCATTTATACCCAACGCTGTCATTTCCTACCTGCAGTAAACTAATTACACACAGTGGGAATTCTGGAACTGCTGGTTCTAATGTTTACCTGCTGTTAACTTGTGGTGTGACCTCAAAGATATTTCTCTAGTGCCTTTATTTCCTCTGCTATAAAAGCAAGATAAGGGAATGACATGCTTGACAAAGTGCCCTAATATAATACTATAGTCATAGGAGATGCTCCCGGGAATGGTAATTAACGTGTCTCTTTTACTAAGCCTTTAAAGATAACTGATGACATGTTGTGAAAAGCAAAGGATCTTAAATGATGTTTCCTCTTCTGCTAAAACAGGTTTCAGTGGCAAAAGCTACCTACAAAATTGATGACAAAAAAAATCAGTATCAAATGTGCTTTTTTATAAATCCCTCAGTTCCAGTCAATGACATATACTTTCCTATAACAATCCTTTCTGACCAAAGTTCATCGCTTCATACATAGAAAAGATTCTCAGCAGGAGTGGGGAGGTTGGGGCAGTAGGCGGGGATCATCTTCAATTAGATTTTCATAACCTTAAGATTCAGCATTGAAACTTAAGTAATATTGGGCTCTACTACCTTAGCAATGAAATACTTAGCCATCACTGAAGAACAGGTTTTAGAAGACTCATTAGTAACAGTCTGGGCATGTGAGAAAACTTAGTTACAAAACATTCTCAGTCAGTACAAAACAATCAGTTTGATCTGATTTATTTTAATATATGTGAGTATAGAAACATATACAATAATGGGCAGCCAGCCTAGTTTATATCTATTAGCATCCTGAGCATTCTGAGTGAGTCATGTGTCAGTTGTACAACATTAATCATTGATGTGTCACAAACACAATGCAAGTTTTCCCAGTCTGTTGTCTCTTCAATTGTATGAAAGTTTTAATTTTAATACTCTCAAATAGGTTTACTTTTTCATTCACTGATTACTTCTCTTGCCTTAAAGCTATAAAAATTGTCATTCCTGCAGATCTAATACATATATTTTCTGCTAATTTTTCTATAATTTGATTTCCAATGTTAAATTCTTTAGCGCTTCTTCTAAGAGTTATGGCATATTCAGTAATTGCTATGTTTAATATGTCCAAGACATTTAACAACATATCCATCCTGCGGAACTTGGTATGTGGGCAGGTGGACATAGCTATCAAAGAGATCTGAATAGAAGTCATGAATAATCTACTCCATTGCCTTTCTGGAAGATGTGATCGATCCATCAGGACATCGGAGGACAGTCATCTTTGTATTATAGTTGGTGAAGGACAGGTGGGCGTTGCAAATGCTTTTCCGGCTTCTGCTGCATCGGCAAGTATTTCTGCTCTTCTCTCTTTGAGGTCTTCCTTTATCACTTCTCTGCACCGCTGAATCCCATGAGTTCAAATAAAGAAAATTCAGGGAAGGGTTACCCACTAAGAGCATGAAGGATAAGAGAACACGTGAATAGGTTATGATTAGAAGCTTATTGCAATTCACTTTTCCTTGCTACAAAATACCAAAAACTCAAAGTTGAAACACAAATATATGTAACAGTTTAGGAAGAAACCTTAGCAAATGATAACTACATCAAATCATCAAGTCATTTCATCTTCAGTGGAACATCAGCTAGCTGAGCAATGGTTCCTGTTTTAAATCAATTCTTCCTATTTAGTAGAAGGCTTTGAGAATGTAATTGCAGGGTATATAAATATATGGTAGCTGAGTCACCAACCACTGTTTGATTCTGTTTATTATATGGGGAGGGGTTACTTCTTGGGTGGCAATGTTATCCTAACCCTGACACACCTGGAAATAATATGCTTGGACCGAAAAAAAAAAACACTAAAAATAAAGAAGTTAAAGAATTCATTGTTTAATTTGGTTGAGATATATAACCTTCCCTTTCATTTACTAATTTTTCTTTCAGCACTAATTTTTCTTTCAGATTCAGAAATGTACCATAAACAATATGAAAGATATAAATTTTCTCTTGTTGTCCATTTCTAAAGTTTGCACTTTGCTATTCTCACTGAAATATAAGCTCCTAGGAAGCAAGACTGTGTTTACTGTGTTCTTTGGAAAAGGCCGACTTCTCTGGTCTCCTTTGTAGCCACCTCTGCTGGCCTTCCCCACAGTGGACAATAAGGACAGTCTGCCATGGGACCAGGAGTTTTAGCATTTCAGCCAGAAGTGATGTTTAATGGGAGCATAAAAGAACATACATCACGGAAAGTCTTCATTTGAATTCTCTTCTCCTCTACTGCATAATCCGGACAGAATTTTGCCATCAATTCACACCCTGAAGCATAAGACATGATGATCTTTCATTTCATTTGCATAGCTATGAGTCGTCATTATCCAGTCCTATTTTTTCACTCAAAACAGAATTGCACCATTAGGATTTCAGCATGTCTATTCTTGTAGTGACTCTTTTAAAGTGTGCCTTTTTAGAAATAACCACTTTCAGAATTTAAAAAAAAAAAACATGTAACTTCTAAGGTATAAACTTGGCTGGATTTGGGAATCTGTGCTTTTCTGGACTCATTTTCCTGCCACTTTTCCACAAAGAGCAGGAATTAAGGTGGGTGCTCTGGAGCAAAGCAGCTGATAGAATCCTCAGCCTCATGAGCTGTTTGTAGCCCCCTTCCACCCATATGTGGCCTAGTGGGTAGAGGAAGAGCAGGGTACCAGATGGAGGGCATTTACATAAGCCAGTCACACGGCCAGGTGTTTTACAAACTGCTAAATGTTGTATCTTGGGCTTTTTCCATGACCAAACTATTTTTAACACTGCTCAGTATTAGATTTAATCATTTTTCCTTTTGAATTCTTTTCCACTGGTGGGTCCTTCAGCACGCCCAGCAGGCCTAGAGCCCCCTGCCAGAGATTCTTTTTTTTTAATTTTTTATTTTTACAATTACAAAGATATACAATTACTGCCAGAGATTCTTAAGCCAATAGTGCCAGCAGTTCAGTGCAAGGGCCCATGGATGTAGTGTCCCTCAGGCCTTGCAATGCCAGGAATTCCCCAGGCTGCAGAGGTGGTTTGTGTGGACCTCCATGGCTACACCCCACAATGATGCCAGGGGTGGAAGGTAGGTTGGCTGCATGTGGCATGTGTCTTGACCCCCGTCCTTTCTTTCCAGGCTCTAGACTAATTATTAAGTATACTTTCTGGGATTGCGGCCGCGAGCTGGGCTGTGATAGGCTCGTGTGCTGGGTGGAGTTCTGATGAGAGGGAAGTCCAGATGTGGAAAATAGCAGCCCTCATGGAGTGAGGGGGAGTCGTCTGGCTTGTTGTGAGGCTCTGGTGGGGTGGTGGGCCAGGGCTAGAACCTGCCATCCTTCCCGGGTGCCTCGTGAGCGGCTGGGCACAGGGAGAGCAAATAGCAGCTCTGCCCCATGTCTGTGAGTCTCTGGATCAACATATCTGGGCCAGGTTGAAAAAAACTGCTGCAGGGTGGGTGTCAATGATCCGATAGAAAATGGAGGATAGAGTCTGGAGAGGAAGGAAAAGAGAAAGATAGAGAAATGGAAAGAAATAAAGAACCTGCCATGGAGGAGGGCTGGGGGGGGGGGAGGGAACCGGGACGTTGGTGGTGGGAGATGGGCACTGGTGGCGGGACGGGTGCTGCTACACTGTACGACCAAAACCCAAATATGAACTTTTTAATTGTATATCTTTGTAATTGTAAAAAAAAAAAATAAAAAAAAAGAAATAAAAAAAATGGAGGATAGAATATGTGGAAAATGGCGGCCCTCATGGAGTGGGGGGGGGGGGTCATTTGGTTTGTTGTGAGGCTCTGCTGGGGTGGTGGGCCAGGGCTAGAACCCGCCATCCCTCCCGGGCGCCTCATGAGTGGCTGGGCACAGGGAGAGCAAGTAGCAGCTCTGCCCCAGGTCTGTAAGTCTCTCATCAATAAATGCTATATTTAGAGGTGACTACAAGAGTATGCCACCGGCACGGCAAGCCTGGCAAGCTGCCCATGTCGTATTTGATATGCCAAATACCAGTAACAATTATATTAGTTCATTCCCATGACCTAATATAATGGTTCGAGGCTTTTATGTTCCTGGAGCAAGCAGATGCCCTTGGGCTCTACTAGCATGAGACAGGACATATGGAGAGCGGTGCCCACTCGAGCAAATAGATGATGAACGGGAAGATAGTGACTTTCAGGGATCTCACTTATTTTGGGATCGCCTTTATTTTTAAGTCTAATACATGTCTAGCATACTAGAAAACTCATCATTTCAGAACATACGCTTTCATAAAATAGATATGGAGCCTGCAAGACGCCTTCCCTGTCCGCTTTCTCTTCTTGATGAAGAATGGCTGTTTGTCTTATCCTGCCACAGGAGAATGCCAGGGAAGGGGATCCCAGATGCTGACAACTCCCCATCCCTGTCCCTATCCCACACCCCAGTCCCAAGGAATCTGGGAAAACCAAGAGAAAGAGTCAGTACTCACCCGGCTGCCTCTCCCTCACCTCCCCAGTCTCTGCCTTCAGGTGTGCCTGAATCGGGCAAGACACCCAGAACACTGCCAGGGCGCAGGAGCAGAACAGATAAATGGTGCAATTCCCTCTACTGCAGGAAAGGCACCTGAAACCACACACACAGACACACACACCTAAAATAATGGTGCAGTTCTTTCTACTGCAAGAAAAGCACCTGAACCATACACACACATACCCCAAAATATCTATTTTGGGGCAATTCCTTCCACCACACTGCAAAGAAAGGCACCTGAAACTACACACACACACACACACACACACACACACACACACACACACACACACACACATAGTAGCAGCTCCCACAGGCCATAAACCATGCTCTAGACACTGATCCCCGAAATGGGCGATACTGTCCCAGGACAGGAAGGGGAGCAGGGGTGGTGTAAAGGGATGCAGCGGACAGACTAGACTGTCAGGGGCTCAGAAGTGGCCCCATGTGCAACTGCAGGCTGCTAGGATTTGAGGGGGCGCTGAATGATTTATATTTCCTGAATAGGGGTAGCAGGCCAAGTTGGGGAAGCAGTGCTCTAGCATGAGCAAGATGACAGTGGCCCTGCAGGAACACCTCTGCTCTTCGCCGCCTGTCCCAGGAAGTAGCACTGGCAGACCGTGCCCTTCCCCATTTCCCCACCCCCCCCCCCACCAAAAGTGCAAACTTCCCAGTGATGCCGCGGAGAGAATGAGTGTGCCAGGTGCAAGGAGGAGCGCAGGAAGCATGCAGGGAGCTGGTGACTGAAGCAGGCCCCTGGGACTGCAGGCTGGTACCCCCCCATCAGGAATGCCTTCCTCAGGCTAGGGAGCTGCTGCTACGAGACACAACAGGGCAGCCCGTGCCACCTCAAACTATTGGCCGCAAACCATTGCCCCTCTGTGCTCTTGCCCTCACTAGCGTGTCTTCACAAATCATCTGAGCCGTGGCTCTGTAAACCCCACCAGAGAGGTAGTACAGAGGGCATAGCATAGTACAGAGGTTAACCCGTGGACCCGCCCCTTGGCATGGAACTGCATCTGGTTGGAAATTCTGCTTTCTGGCAAGAAACGACACGTCCATCAGTGCTCAGGACTTACTCCTGGCTTTGCACTCAGCGATTGCTCCTCATGGGGCTCCAGGGACCATATGGGGTGCAGGAGGTCAAACCCAGGTTAGCTGTGTGCAAGGGAAGCACCTTATCACTGGTCTCTGTCTCTAGGCACAGTGATGTAGGCAGGCAGACAGGAGATCGCAGTGAACTATCACCATTAGGCTATCACCTTTTGGAACCAGGAAGGAAGACCTGATAAGACCCATTAACCAACAACAGACCCTGAGGAAGCTGGATCCACCTTCTTCCGCCCGCCCTTAGCCCCCCATCAACTTTGATGGCTCAGCAGGAGATTCCAGAGCATTCCAACCCAAAGAGATAAAAGCCCCCTTTGGAAATCAGTCAGGGCTCACTCTCTGCCTCTGGAGCAGCCCGTGTTCTCCCCTGAGCATGTTACTCTCTCTCCCTACTTCTTCCCCGTCCTAAAATCTCCTTAAAATCTGTTGTACTTCACTGCTTGTTGACTTCTGAAAATTCCTTTTCTGCGAGGAAGACAAGAACCCTGAGCAAACCCTGGGTAAGGCCTAGGACTGACTTTCCTTTCCTATAAAGAGCAATTCCTCGCTCCAGCCTGAGTCCGTGGCTCCCTGAGAAATCTCGGGCGTGGGGGATCAACTCCAGTGCCTAGAGATCAAATCGTCATCAGGTGTGGCTTGACGGCCACCTCGTGGGGCTGGTGGGGCTCAGGCCCACCCCCGTGCAGGGGCTCATTGCAGACTTTATCAGTCCTAAACCTGCCCAGCGGGTCCCTGGCGGCAGAGGCGACTGGGGAGAAAGCGACGCATCTCTCTGTCCCACCTCACATAAGCCTCCCATGGGGTGCATGCACCTACATCAACAGGAGCTCTGCTTTGGAGAAGTCTCATAGGATTTCTCTGCCATCGGGCTGGGGACAAGCAGCCCCAGGAAAGGTGCTGGCCTTACCGCAGACCCCCCATGGGGCAGCCCCAGGGTAGGTGCTGGCCTTACCGCAGACCCCCATGGGGCAGACGTGGTACCCACTTTTGCCTCCCAGCCAGGGTCTAGCTTGATGCAGTCAAGCCCCGTCAAGAAGTCCTCAACTTACAACTGCCCCAGAATTTTCATTAATAATTGTGCTAAGCCACTATATTTCCAGGTATCTTTTTTTTTTTTGCTTTTTGGGTCACACCCAGCAATGCTCAGGGGTTACTCCTGGCTCTGTGCTCAGAAATTACTCCTGGAAGTGGTCAGTGGACCATATCAGATGCCTAGGATCAAACGCGGGTTGGCCACATTCAAGGCAAACGCCCTACCTGCTGGGCTATCGCTCCGGCCCGCCCAGGTATTTATTATGCTAATAAATGTCAGGCAGTCTAGGACTGCTTAGGAAAAAAAAGAGAACAAATCCCCTCCCCTAAATGGTAATGACATTTTAATAAATACTTATTATGGACCCATTTTAGTGTAAATACTTTAGGTGGTTTTATTTCCCTTGCATAAAAACCCTAGAAGACAGACACAATTTTTTTTTTTTTTTTTTTTTTTTTTTGCTTTTTGGGTCGCACCCGGCAATGCTCAGGGGTTTCTCCTGGCTCTGCACTCAGGAATTACTCCTGGTGGTGCTCGGGGGACCATATGGTATGCCGGGGATCGAACCCGGGCCAGGATGGGCCGGCCGTGTGCAAGGCAAACGCCCTACCCGCTGGACTATCACTCCGGCCCCGACAGACACAATTTTACCCCTATTTTTTTGTTTTGGGGGAGCTGCTGAGTCACACCCAGCAGTAATCAGGGGGTCACTCCTAGAATGTTTGAACTGTAGTCAGCCACATGCAAGGCAAGTGTGTTAGCCCCTGTACTCTCTGGACCCTACATTTTCATTTTTAAGTAGCAAATCTTCATTTCTAACAAACATTAATTAATCTGCTCACCACAATGGGGTCTCTCGCTATATATCCTCAATTAAAACTGCTTTCATGCTGGCTGCCTGCGCCAAACCCTGCCTGCAGGCTTCGGTGCTCACCAGAGAGTGGCTCCTGGGACAAAATACCACAAGGCAGGAACGTTCAAACCCCTGATCACTCACTCCTGCAACACAAAAGCTTTTGATGCACAAGCCCAGAGGAGATGCAGGGGCACACAGGAGACTCAGGTCTGGGACACAAGACAAGCCCTGGGAGTCTGAAGAGAGGAATTCCTGAGTCGGGACAGATTGGGGAGGAGGCTCTTCTAGGGGCTATAGGAGAGGCAAAGGCTTCTCTCACGAAAAACTACCAAGGGACTCCAGCGCAAAGCCTAATTTCAGAGTCTCAACACGCCTCTGGGCTCAGAGGCCTACCAGCATCATGCAGAGCTGAGGACTGTGAGCTGAAAGCCACCATGACTTCAGAAATCAGAAGGCTCCCAGGAACAGGGAAGGCGCTCACGGAAGAGCACATGTTTCACATGTGTGAGTTCCTGAGTTTGATCGGCAACACTAACAGTAATAACCACACGGCTCCCCAGCCACTTGCAACAGCAGGGCCCCAGGCTTTGAGTGAGGGGGAAACTCTTGACAACAGCTTCATACCCATTCACCAGCAGTGCTTTGAATGCTGAAGCACAGCCCCAGCGTACCTGGACAGGACAGCCTGGAGGATGGCCTGTACCCCTCTCCCACTCAAGGAGATGCGTCTGGACTAGCTGTCGGAATTAGCAGAAGCTGAACAGTGAGAACAAGAAGGTAAATTTGAGGCCAGATCACTTGGAAGCTTTCAAACTCTTTTCCAGAGACAGCCTCTGCTTACAGCAACAGCTTGCAGAAGCGTCCACACAGGCGGATAAACTAGGCGGTTCCCAGGGTGAGACAGGGCCGGAACTCCAATGTACACTAGTTGACTTACTAGTGTAAGTCAACTGCTGGGCGAGCTGGAATCTTAGGGCATCAAGGGGTGAGGTTTGTAAATGGTAGATTGGGTCCAACCTGCATTTGTTGGTACAGAAAGCTAAGGTGGCGCACCCAACGTCCTGAACAGGAAGGCAAAAGGGCCGAGACCAAGTTCTTGACAGCAAATTCAGATATTCCTACCACCGCCCAGTGCTACTTTGTTTCCTAGAAAATGATCACCATCCCTTATTCCTCTTCCATTTCTGATCAGAAACGAGACTGACAGGGTCATTTAGGGGCTGGAGCAGTAGCACAGCAAATTAGGCCCTTGTCTTACAATCACCACCCTGGCATTGATTGTAAGACAAGGCCTTATTGACTCCGGTCACCTCAGACGTCCCTTGAGGCACCACCAAGGGTGCTCACTGAACACAGAGCTAGGAGGAAATCCTGAGCACCACTCTGTGAGCACCACCAAGGGTGTTCACTGAACACAGAGCTAGGAGGAAATCCTGAGCACCACTGTGTGAGCACCACCAAGGGTGCTCACTGAACACAGAGCTAGGAGGAAATCCCGAGCACCACTCTGTGCCTACCTCTCCCTCCCCACCCCATTCCAAGAACTCAGCCCTGGAAGATAGTTTAATGGGCTGAGTGCATATTTGCATACAGGAAACCTCCAGATACCAGTGAGACACCCTCCCCACCCCTGCATGTAAGCCAGTAGAAATTCTCAACATTTCCAGTTGTGGTGCAAGTGAAAAAAAAGTTTCTTTTAATAGAAAAAGCACAGCTATAACCACCAATCCATTCCCTTTCTCCCCGTCACACAATGACATCCTCAGGGGCTTTCAATGACCTGAACCTTGCCCCCTCCGCCCCACCCCCCAAAAAAGCTTTCCTGCTCTGTTGAATCTTACAGCACTGAGTCAAATGACTGCAAGGCTATGGGCTATGATCCTTCCTAGGCTCTTTGGGGGGGGACTCATACATATACAGCATTCCTATTTCTTTTTTTTTTTTTTTTGCTTTTTGGGTCACACCCGCAATGCTCAGGGGTTTTTCCTGGCTCTGCACTCAGGGAACCACTCCTGGCGGTACTCGGGGACCATATGGGATGCCGGGATTGAACCCAGGCCAGCACAGACCGCCGCGTGCAAGGCAAACGCCCTACCCGCTGGACTATCGCTCCGGCCTTCATATTTCTTTTTAAAATGCTATCTGTCTGTACCACTTCTTACTTTCATTTTAGAAGGCTTCATGGAGAGAAGCCAATACTGAATCATGGGATGAGTGGGGCCTTTACAATCCACTTCCAAAGCAGAGTAGTTATCTTCCGATTTCCTTTTGATTGACTTGGCTGCTAGATCATAGTAAACAGCATGAACCAGAAAGAAGTTCTACATCGTATCTCATCCCCTCACATAGTCAATAGGAATTTAAAAAAATGCTTTGTAAGAAAAAAAAAAGAAAAGAAAAAAGGAAACAAGAACTTCATATCTAAAAGTTAATTAAACTTTAACGGTTTGTGGGGACAATTCATTTTCTTTTGTAGCCAGAGATCACAGGGTTCACATTTCATCTTGTGGAATGATAAGGAGAAACCTGACATTATTTCCATCATAATAACACAAGTTGTATAATCTGTTACAATAAATCATTTTTTAAACAGCAAACCAAAAATGGCAACATATTTACTATATAGTTATAAACTGACTTACCAAATAGCACCAGACTCTAGACTTTTTAAAGGTGTGGACCTATTTATTGGGCTTTCCTTAATCCACTCTCATTCATTTCTGGAAGGATAACTTTATAGAGAATACACAGGAATAATTTACATGATCCTGTTGGATCCCATAAATTCGCAATTCCAAAGCAAAGGTAAATTCTCTTTTTTTTAAATTTTTTATTATACCACAGTGAAACATACAATTACAAAGGTGTTCATAATTGGTTCTTGGTAATACAGTATACCAGCACCCATCCCTCCACCAGTGCCCCATTTCCACCACCAATGTACCCCACCCCCTCCGCCTGCCCCCATGCTGCCTTAATAGCAGGTACCCCAGTTTCCTCTCTTTCTCCCTCTGTCTCTCTCTCTCTGTCTCTGCATCTCTCTCCCTCTTCTTTTACACATTGTGGCTAGCCCTGCAGGTATTTAGAGTTTATCACTTAAGTCTCTTTGTGTATATTCAATGGTGAGTTTTAATCTGCCATTACCAAGCAATGGTAAATTTTCTTTACAAAGAAGGCTGATGGTACAATCCAACAGAAAGTTATCAGTTATCCACAAGCCTTCTTGGTAACTTGGGGGTGGAGTTGGATAACATCCGCATCCTTGTCAATCCCCATCATAAACATGGATTGGACAATGCTGAGTAATCTTCACAGGCAGGGGAAGCAGGAATCCTAGGTCGGGCACTCCTGATAAATGAACGCAAGGCCGGTGTTATGTTTCCTCAGCTAGACACAACAAATGGAGCCGGGAAGAAAACTGCTCATGGAAATGGGAGAGGGGAGAGAGGAGAAAGGAGAGAATGAGAGATGAGAGAGAGAGAGAGAGAGAGAGAGAGAGAGAGAGAGAGAGAGAGAGAGAGAACATTTCAGAGAGCAGAAAAGAGATGCTGATGAGAGACAGGAATTGCTGAGTATGGTTGTTTTTTTTTTTTTTTTTCTTTTTGGGTCCACCCAGCGACGCTCAGGGGTTTCTCCTGGCTCTGCACTCACGAACTACTCCTTTCGGTGCTTGGGGACCATATGGGATGCAGGGGACCGAACCCAGGTCCACTTCCCTCCACCACTGTCTCAGTGTCCACACCAATTCCCTCCCCTCCTTCCTAGGAAAAATAAGTTCCAGAGACCAGAACTCTGATTCTATTGTCTTTAGCCATTTTTATTCCCTTACTGTGTTTCTTTATATCCCACATATGAGAGATTATTCTGCCGGTCCCTCTTCTCCTAATTTCACTCACATGATACCCTCTAGTTCCATCCACATGGAAGAAAATTGCATGATTTTGTTTTCTCTTGTGGCTGTATAATGTTCTATTGTGCATATATATTGACCATTTCAAAAATAAATTTTTATTATTGTCTAATTGTTCCTGTCCTGGAAGAATCCAGTCCGTAGTTACAGTATTACCCATCACTGATATTCTTAACATATAAGGCTAGCTATTTTTTTAAAATATGCAAAAAAAAATATTGACCCTTAAATCAGGCACATCAGGTAGGTACAACTTGATGATTCTGTTCCTACCACTTCCATTCAACATTGTACTGTCACCTTTGGCCCAGGTCATTTGACAAGAAATAAAAATAAAAGGTATCCATATTGGAAAGAAAAATAATCTCCATTTGACTTATATAAAATCTCAAAAAAATTCACCAAAAATCTATGACAGCTAATATGTGAGTTCTAGAAGACTTCGGGATACAGCATCAAAGTACAACTATACCTTTCTGTGCTATTAATAGACAAAAAAAGGAAGTAATTCCATTTTACAAACAATAAAGTGCTCAGTTTTAATAAATGACTAATCACTAAACATTATCAAATATGAGTAGAAAGCAATTAAGGAAACCATAAATAATTGAGAAACCATCCTATTTTATGACTGATTTAGACCATTGTTTAAACAGCAATTGTCTGAAAAAATTAATGAAATCCCTATCAAAATCCAAGCTTGAACTTTGGCATAAATTTGAAAATTCATATGGAACTATAAGGAACTCAGAAGAACAGAAAATAATCTTTAGAAAGAACAAGATAGAGGGGACTGAAGCGATAGCCCAGCGGATAGGGCATTTGCCTTGCACACGGCCGGCCCATGACGGCCCAGGTTCGATCCCCGGCATCCCATATGGTCCCCGAGCACTGCCAGGAGTAATTCCTGAGTGCAGAGCCAGGAGTAACCCCTGAGCATCGCGGGTGTGACCCAAAAAGCAAAAACAAAAAAAAAAAAAGAAAGAACAAGATAGAAAGCTTCATATTTCCTACAATGGAAAATAATCTCATTTCCCAAGAATGGAAAATAATCTTTAGAAAGAACAAAATAGAAAATTTCATATTTCAAAACTACTGCAAGATGACAATAATCAAGACTTATATCGGCATAAGGACAATCACTAACTATCCTTCGTTATTGTCCACTTACTGTTCGTTATCCTGAAGGAACAGTAGGTGGTGGTGAAAGTCCACTAATTTGTTCATTAAAACTATACACAACAACATTATCGAAACAGATTACCTACATTAAAATTAAAATCTCCCCCCATCCGCAATATCAAAGGACTTGAAGAGATATTTCTCCAAATATGATATAAAGATGGCCGAGGACCACATGAAAGATGCTTGGGATCACTAATTAGTAGGGACAAATGTCCGTGGAAGTCCACAGAAGCACGATTCTGAAAATCCAAAAAAAAAATAAATGATTTAATTCACCGCCCAAAGTAAACGGTTAAGCAGCATGTGGTACCCTCTGTGCAACGGGATCTATTTCCATCATGAAAAGGAAAGACATACTGGTTGATCTTATAACCTAGAAATCATTATGAAGCTTAGCTCTCCAAAAAATATGCTAAGGGACTAAAACTGAATGTAGAAGTCTGTCCACAGAAAGAGTCCACAAACACGAACTTTCAGAAGAGGAAAATCCATGAAAGTAGGAAATAGGTTCATGACTTCTGGGTGCTGACAGGCTGAAGAAACAGGGAATGACTGTTAATGAGTGCAATTGCCTGTGGAGGTGTGACAATGCCCAGGAAATAGTGATGATTCACAAACCACTGACCTGTGAGCTTTACAAGGGTGAATTTTACTAGCATGTGCCTGTATCTGTGGGAAATGCCCCTAACAATGACTCCAAGGTTGGGATAGTCCCCTTGGCAAAACAGGGGACTGTTTTGAACTTTAGGCCTTTTAGAACTTAATCAGGCAAGCAAAAACGGGCCAAGAATGAATTGAAAAGATTACAGGGCAAGCAAAAGGCACGAGGAAAGAACTGAATAAAACAGTTTAGGGTCTTCTGGATGTAGAGGCAACGTGGGCAAAAATAGAATAGGAAATTGCATGACTCGTCTCTGCCCTACAAGGTGCCTGCTGATCAGCTATGTGAAATATCCCACTGGCTGCCCTGAAACCCATCAGATGTTGGTGTATTACTGACTGTTCTTAATGTCTCTGTCAACTTAAACAGCAGCTCACATGTTGGGAACCAGAGTTGGGGGAACGATGCTACACAGAATAAACTGTCAGCCTATGCCTGCCACTTGGGGATGCCTAGGGAACCCTAAAGCTGGACCCTAAAACTGGGACCATCCTTTTATCCTTATGCATTTGCTTGTCTCATTCTGAACTGCACTGGGCAGAGGTCAAAGGTGCCAAGCTGACAGGCATTAGTGTGTATCTCAAATTCTAATAAATAACACAATACGATAGCAATAAAGCAATATCTTTTCATATACTTCTGGTGAGAACGTCTTGGGACAGAACTTTTGTTGTTGCCCCCTTTCTCGGCATCATTGTTGTGAGGGTCATGGGTTGTACGCCTAGAAGTAGCTCTTGCACACTTAACTACAGTATTTGTCAGGGCTCACACCACCATACACATGGAGGCAATGTGATGGAGATCTCACACTTAGGTGTGGGGCCAGGGATCGCAAAGGGCAGTGCCAGGGAACTGCATTAGCTATGTGGGGAGAAGACACACTTTGGGATCAGAGGGTAGTATAGGCACTTGCCTCGCATGCATCTGACCTGGGTTCTATCCCAGGCATTGCATATGGTCTCCAGAAGCCTACCAAGAGGGATCCCTGAGTGCAGAGCCAAGAGTAAGCCATGAGCACACACACAGACATGGCCCAAAGACAACAAAAAGAACACACTCTGGAGCCAGAGAGTTAAGTGGTTATGGAGCCAGAGAGTATGGCATGTGGTTGGCCTAGCTTTGATCCTCACCACCATAGGTCCCCCAAACACCATCCAGATGTGGCCCCTTAAGAGCCCCGCCCTGCTGGATAGGGTCTGGGCAATCCCCAGCACTGCAAGTCCCCAAAGGGCACCAAATCCTTGAGCCTCAGCCTCACAACAAATTGTCATCCCAGTTAGTCAAGAATCACAGGGACCTGCCCCTCGAGGTGTTGCAGGTGTGGCTGCAGTGCCCAGCTGCATTGGCAGGTGGCAGACAGGAGATAGGCTTGTCTACACTCCCAGGGCTCTGACCTGTGGGCCCTGGATGGTGGATGGTCTGACATAGGAAGAACAGTGTGCAGCCACGCAAGAGTCTTGGATAATGAAGTAGGCTGGGACAGGTCCTTCCCAGGATCTTTCACATCTGGACAACATAATGATCATTGTAGTTGTAACAAACTGGGGAGGTTGATGGGGAATTAGGAACTATAATGTCACATTAGAAATCACTGCTGAAGCCGGATGGGACTCGTCCACCACGCTAGCCACCATTTTCATTGTCCAGGCGGCTGGGAGAATGTCCCACGACCAGAGGAACAGCAAAGCCGGTTCGAGCCCAAGTAGGCGGCTCCAAGAGGCGGGAAGCACTGGGAAGTCGTCAGACGGAGGCGCGGTCACCCCTTCCCCCTCCATCGTGACTAGCCCGGTTTCCCCGCCCAGGAGCCGCTGGCGGGCCCGGCATCCAGAGTCTTGCAGATGGCTCGGGAGGCGGGAGCCTGGCTCGCGCCCGGGCCTCAGCTGACTATGGAACCCCGGAGGAGAGCAGATGGGCTTTGGGAGTGGGCCCGTCGCCTCCGGAGGGTCCCGGAAGCAGCCCGGATGGGACTCGTCCACCACGCTAGCCACCATTTTCACTGTCCAGGCGGCTGGGAGAATGTCCCACGACCAGAGAGGACCAGCAAAGCCGGTTTGAGCCCAAGTAGGCGGCTCCAAGAGGCGGGAAGCACTGGGAGGGTCGTCAGACGGAGGCGCGGTCACCCCCTTCCCCCTCCATCGTGACTAGCCCGGTTTCCCCGCTCAGGAGCCGCTGACGGGCCCGGCATCCAGAGTCTTGCAGGCGGCTCGCGAGGCGGGAGCCTGGCTCGCGCCGGGCCTCAGCTGACTCTGGAACCCGAGGAGGGCAGATGGGGCTTTGGGAGTGGGCCCGTCGCCTCCCGGAGGGTCCCGGAAGCAGCCGGATGGGACTTCGTCCACCACGCTAGCCACCATTTTCATTGTCCAGGCGCTGGGGAAATGTCCCACGACCAGAGGACCAGCAAAGCCGGTTTGAGCCCAAGTAGGCGGCTCCAAGAGGCGGGAAGCACTGGGAAGTCGTCAGGCGGAGGCGCGGTCACCCCCTTCCCCCTCCATCGTGACTAGCCCGGTTTCCCGCCCAGGAGTCGCTGGCGGGCCCGGCATCCAGAGTCTTGCAGAGCGGCTCGGGAGGCGGGGAGCCTGGCTCGCGCCGGGCCTCAGCTGACTATGGAACCCCGAGGAGGGCAGATGGGCTTTGGGGAGTGGGCCGTCGCCTCCGGAGGGTCCCGGAAGCAGCCGGATGGGACTCGTCCACCACGCTAGCCACCATTTTCATTGTCCAGACGCTGGGGAGAATGTCCCACGACCAGAGGACCAGCAAAGCCGGTTTGAGCCCAAGTAGGCGGCTCCAAGAGGCGGGAAGCACTGGGAAGTCGTCAGACGGAGGCGCGGTCACCCCTTCCCCCTCCATCGTGACTAGCCCGGTTTCCCGCCCAGGAGCCGCTGCCGGGCCCGGCATCCAGAGTCTTGCAGACGGCTCGGGAGGCGGGGAGCCCTGGCTCGCGCCGGGCCTCAGCTGACTATGGAACCCGAGGAGGGGCAGAATGGGGCTTTGGGGAGTGGGCCCGTCGCCTCCGGAGGGTCCCGAAGCAGCCGGATGGGACTCGTCCACCACGCTAGCCACCATTTTCATTGTCCAGGGGCTGGGAGAATGTCCCACGACCAGAGGACCAGCAAAGCCGGTTTGAGCCCAAGTAGGCGGCTCCAAGAGGCGGGAAGCACTGGGAAGTCGTCAGACGGAGGCGCGGTCACCCCTTCCCCCTCCATCGTGACTAGCCCGGTTTCCCGCCCAGGAGCCGCTGACGGGCCCGGCATCCAGGAGTCTTGCCAGACGGCTCGGGAGGCGGGAGCCTGGCTCGCGCCCGGGCCTCAGCTGACTAAGGTACCCCGAGGAGGGCAGATGGGCTTTGGGAGTGGGCCGTCGCCTCCGGAGGGTCCCGGAAGCAGCCGGATGGGACTCGTCCACCACGCTAGCCACCATTTTCATTGTCCAGGCGGCTGGGGAGAATGTCCCACGACCAGAGGACCAGCAAAAGCCGGTTTGAGCCCAAGTAGGCGGCTCCAAGAGGCGGGAAGCACTGGGAAGTCGTCAGACGGAGGCGCGGTCACCCCTTCCCCCTCCATCGTGACTAGCCCGGTTTCCCGCCCAGGAGCCGCTGACGGGCCCGGCATCCAGAGTCTTGCAGATGGCTCGGGAGGCGGGGGCCTGGCTCGCGCCGGGCCTCAGCTGACTATGGAACCCCGAGGAGGGGCAGATGGGGCTTTGGGAGTGGGCCCGTCGCCTCCCGGAGGGGTCCCGGAAGCAGCCGGATGGGACTCGTCCACCACGCTAGCCACCATTTTCATTGTCCAGGCGCTGGGAGAATGTCCCATGACCAGAGGACCAGCAAAGCGGTTTGAGCCCAAGTAGGCGGCTCCAAGAGGCGGGAAGCACTGGGAAGTCGTCAGACGGAGGCGCGGTCACCCCTTCCCCTCCATCGTGACTAGCCGGTTTCCCGCCCAGGAGCCGCTGACGGGCCCGGCATCCAGAGTCTTGCAGACGGCTCGGAGGCGGGAGCCTGGCTCGCGCCGGGCCTCAGCTGACTAAGGTACCCCGAGGAGGGGCAGATGGGCTTTGGAAGTGGGCCCGTCGCCTCCGGAGGGTCCCGGAAGCAGCCGGATGGGACTCGTCCACCACGCTAGCCACCATTTTCATTGTCCAGGCGCTGGGAGAATGTCCCACGACCAGAGCAAGCAAGAAGCGTTTGAGCCCAAGTAGGCGGCTCCAAGAGGCGGGAAGCACTGGGAAGTCGTCAGACGGAGGCGCGGTCACCCCTTCCCCTCCATCGTGACTAGCCCGGTTTCCCGCCCAGGAGCCGCTGGCGGGCCCGGCATCCAGAGTCTTGCAGAGCGGCTCGGGAGGCGGGAGCCTGGCTCGCGCCGGGCCTCAGCTGACTATGGAACCCCCGAGGAGGGCAGATGGGCTTTGGGAGGTGGGCCCGTCGCCTCCGGGAGGGTCCCGGAAGCAGCCGGATGGGACTCGTCCACCACGCTAGCCACCATTTTCATTGTCCAGACGCTGGGAGAATGTCCCACGACCAGAGGACCAGCAAAGGCGGTTTGAGCCCAAGTAGGCGGCTCCAAGAGGCGGGAAGCACTGGGAAGTCGTCAGACGGAGGCGCGGGTCACCCCTTCCCCCCTCCATCGTGACTAGCCCGGTTTCCCCGCCCAGGAGCCGCTGGCGGGCCCGGCATCCAGAGTCTTGCAGATGGCTCGGGAGGCAGGAGCCTGGCTCTAGCCGGGCCTCAGCTGACTATGGAACCCCGAGGAGGGCAGATGGGCTTTGGGAGTGGGCCCGTCGCCTCCGGAGGGTCCCCGGAAGCACCGGATGGGACTCGTCCACCACGCTAGCCACCATTTTCATTGTCCAGGCGCTGGGAGAATGTCCCACGACCAGAGGACCAGCAAAGCCGGTTTGAGCCCAAGTAGGCGGCTCCAAGAGGCGGGAAGCACTGGGAAGTCGTCAGACGGAGGCGCGGTCACCCCTTCCCCCTCCATCGTGACTAGCCCGGTTTCCCCGCCCAGGAGCCGGTGCCCCGGCATCAGAGTCTTGCAGAGCGGCTCGGGAGGCGGGAGCCTGGCTCGCGCCGGGCCTCAGCTGACTATGGTACCCGAGGAGGGCAGATGGGCTTTGGAAGTGGGCCCGTCGCCTCGGAGGGTCCCGGAAGCAGCCGGATGGGACTCGTCCCACCACGCTAGCCACCATTTTCATTGTCCAGACGCTGGGAGAATGTCCCCCGACCAGAGGACCAGCAAAGCCGGTTTGAGCCCAAGTAGGCGGCTCCAAGAGGCGGGAAGCACTGGGAAGTCGTCAGACGGAGGCGCGGTCACCCCTTCCCCTCCATCGTGACTAGCCCGGTTTCCCGCCCAGGAGCCGCTGGCGGGCCCGGCATCCAGAGTCTTGCAGACGGCTCGGGAGGCGGGAGCCTGGCTCAGCGCCGGGCCTCAGCTGACTATGGAACCCCGAGGAGGGCAGATGGGCTTTTTGGGAGTGGGCCTGTCGCCTCCGGAGGGTCCCGGAAGCAGCGGATGGGACTCGTCCACCATGCTAGCCACCATTTTCATTGTCCAGGCGGCTGGGGAGAATGTCCCACGACCAGAGGACCAGCAAAGCCGGTTTGAGCCCAAGTAGGCGGCTCCAAGAGGCGGGAAGCACTGGGAAGTCGTCAGATGGAGGCGCGGTCACCCCTTCCCCTCCATCGTGACTAGCCCGGTTTCCCGCCCAGGAGCCGCTGACGGGCCCGGCATCCAGAGTCTTGCAGACGGCTCGGGAGGCGGGAGCCTGGCTCGCGCCGGGCCTCAGCTGACTAAGGTACCCCGAGGAGGGGCAGATGGGCTTTGGGAGTGGGCCGTCGCCTCCGGAGGGTCCCGAAGCAACCGGATGGGACTCGATCCACCACGCTAGCCACCATTTTCATTGTCCAGGCGCTGGGAGAATGTCCCACGACCAGAGGACCAGCAAAAGCGGTTTGAGCCCAAGTAGGCGGCTCCAAGAGGCGGGAAGCACTGGGAAGTCGTCAGGCGGAGGCGCGGTCACCCCTTCCCCCTCCATCGTGACTAGCCCGGTTTCCCGCCCAGGAGCCGCTGACGGGCCCGGCATCCAGAGTCTTGCAGATGGCTCGGGAGGCGGGAGCCTGGCTCGCGCCGGGCCTCAGCTGACTATGGAACCCCGAGGAGGGCAGATGGGCTTTGGGAGTGGGCCGTCGCCTCCGGAGGGTCCCGGAAGCAGCCGGATGGGACTCGCTCCACCACGCTAGCCACCATTTTTCATTGTCCAGGCGCTGGGAGAATGTCCCACGACCAGAGGACCAGCAACGCCGGTTTGAGCCCAAGTAGGCGGCTCCAAGAGCGGGAAGCACTGGGAAGTCGTCAGACGGAGGCGCGGTCACCCCTTCCCCTCCATCGTGACTAGCCCGGTTTCCCGCCAGGGAGCCGCTGGCGGGCCCGGCATCAGAGTCTTGCAGAGCGGCTCGGGAGGCGGGAGCCTGGCTCGCGCCGGGCCTCAGCTGACTAAGGTACCCGGGGGGGCAGATGGGCTTTGGAAGTGGGCCCGTCGCCTCGGAGGGTCCCAGGCTAGCCGGATGGGACTCGTCCACCACGCTAGCCACCATTTTCATTGTCCAGACGCTGGGGAGAATGTCCCACGACCAGAGGACCAGCAAAGCCGGTTTGAGCCCAAGTAGGCGGCTCCAAGAGGCGGGAAGCACTGGGAAGTCGTCAGACGGAGGCGCGGTCACCCCTTCCCCCTCCACCGTGACTAGCCCGGTTTCCCGCCCAGGAGCCGCTGGCGGGCCCGGCATCCAGAGTCTTGCGAGGCGGCTCGGGAGGCGGGAGCCTGGCTCGCGCCGGGCCTCAGCTGACTATGGAACCCCGAGGAGGCAGATGGGCTTTGGGAGGTGGCCCGTCGCCTCCGGAGGGTCCGGAAGCAGCCGGATGGGACTCGTCCACCACGCTAGCCACCATTTTCATTGTCCAGGCGCTGGGAGAATGTCCCACGACCAGAGGGACCAGCAAAGCCGGTTTGAGCCCAAGTATGGCGGCTCCAAGAGGCGGGAAGCACTGGGAAGTCGTCAGACGGAGGCGCGGTCACCCCTTCCCCCTCCATCGTGACTAGCCCGGTTTCCCGCCCAGGAGCCGCTGGCGGGCCCCGGCATCCAGAGTCTTGCAGATGGCTCGGGAGGCAGGAGCCTGGCTCTAGCCGGGCCTCAGCTGACTATGGAACCCGAGGAGGGCAGATGGGGGCTTTGGGAGTGGGCCCGTCGCCTCGGAGGGTCCCCCGGGCAGCCGGATGGGACTCGTCCACACGCTAGCCACCATTTTCATTGTCCAGACGCTGGGAGAATGTCCCACGACCAGAGGACCAGCAAAGCCGGTTTGAGCCCAAGTAGGCGGCTCCAAGAGCGGGAAGCACTGGGGAAGTCGTCAGACGGAGGCGGCGGGTCACCCCTTCCCCCTCCATCGTGACTAGCCCGGTTTCCGCCCAGGAGCCGCTGGCGAGACCCCCGGCATCAGAGTCTTGCAGACGGCTCGAGGGCGGGGCCTGGCTCGCGCCGGGCCTCAGCTGACTATGGTACCCCCGAGGAGGGCAGATGGGCTTTGAAGTGGGCCCGTCGCCTCCGGAGGGTCGGAAGCAGCCGGATGGGACTCGATCCACCACGCTAGCCACCATTTTCATTGTCCAGACGCTGGGAGAATGTCCACGACCAGAGGACCAGCAAAGCCGGTTTGAGCCCAAGTAGGCGGCTCCAAGAGGCGGGAAGCACTGGGAAGTCGTCAGACCGGAGGCGGTCACCCCTCCCCCCTCCATCGTGACTAGCCGGTTTCCCCCCAGGAGCCGCTGACGGGCCTGGCATCCAGAGTCTTGCAGACGGCTCGAGAAACGGGAGCCTGGCTCGCGCCGGGCCTCAGCTGACTATGGAACCCGAGGAGGGCAGATGGGCTTTGGGAGTGGGCCTATGCCTCCGAGGGTCCCGGAGCAGCCGGATGGGACTCGTCCACCATGCCCTAGCCACCATTTTCATTGTCCAGACGGGAGAATGTCCCACGACCAGAGGACCAGCAAAGCGGTTTTGAGCCCAGGTCGCGCGCCGCTGTCAAGCAACCCTAGGGGTGGTGAAAACAATGATGTTTTTTGGTACACTGCATTCTGCGAACAGCAGGAGGGGCTGAGAGGAGATATACAGAGGAAGGAGATGACATATAGAGGCCCGCCGGGTGGTTGGGATTGGGAGGGAGGGAGATAGGACGTTGGTGATGGGAGATGGGTTTGGGTGGAGGGTGAACATCTTGGAACCCTGTGGAGCCAGGACTCCACATGAGCATCCTTCAATTAAAAAAAAGGAAAAAGAGTGGAATAAATAAATAAATAAATAAATAAATAAATAAATAAATAATTATCTGCAGGGCAAGCCACAATTGTAAAAAGAAGGAGAGAGAGATGCAGAGATAGAGAGAAAGAGAGGAAACAGGGCTACCTACTATTAAGGCAGCCTGGGGGTGGGAGGTGGGAGGGTGGAGTACATTGGTGGTGGAAATGGGGTACTGGTGGAGGGATGGGTGCTGGGAATACTGTATTACCAAGAACCAATTGCACCTTTGTAATTGTAT